>SNQJ01S0014422.1:69919-99291 GCA_010110895.2 Picea sitchensis | reverse complement strand
ATCAATGAAGCATTATCATCCAATAACTGTAGAGTAATTAAGAAATGAAAAGATGAACAATCATACACATACACAGTACACCAGTGTTTTACGTGAAAACCCAAATCCGGAGAAAACCTCATAATTCTTTTTCTTATATGTCTTAAAGAATTACATTCATTCGAAGCACCAACTTCCTTTGTTTTCCAGCTGCAACTGGAAAGAGGCTCTAACCCCCTAGTTTCTCAGGCTACAACCTGAGGTAAGCTCCAACTCCCCAATTCTATGGCTACAACTAGAAGGAAGCTACAACCCCGTATGTTCTCCTGCTACAACCGAAAGGTGGCTACAACCACCTGTCCTTGCCCAATCCTGCCACCCTCAAGTAGAAGTAGAATGATGGAACCATTGTCAACCTATCACTGTGAGATATGCCGGTGTAAAATTGTAACAATAAATCTAAACCATGCATCAACCATGCACCAACCTGTACCTCAACCTGTAATCAACCTTAGAAAGCACCATCCAAATAATTTATCCTTCCTTGAATTTCGACCTTCTTTTCTTCACTTTCCTCAAAATTTCAGCTCAGAAATCATTTGGTTACCTTAGAAACCTATAGGTATTCAATATGATCAAGTGTGATTAAAATGAGAGAGCCTTGCCTCTTATTTATACTCTCCAAGTAGCTTCCTTAAAAACATCTTCTAGGTCACTTGGCTCAACTTTCTTATTTTATGGTTAACCCACTTCTAATTTCTCCATTAAATTTATTATTGAAATAATTTATTTTGTATTCACTTTGAATTATAATACACTCATTACTTGACTTTATTATTTACCTTTTAAAATATCTTAAACCACTTTGACTAGTTTGACCTTTTGGGGCTTCTAGATGACATATGAGGGTCCTCCGACTTCGTAAGCCCATAACTATCAAACCGTGAGGAGTTATGTGACGTTCCACATACCACCAGAAATAGAATGAAATGTACTATCCATATAGAATATTATTATCTAAAAATATATCATAACTCATACTGTTATCTATCAAACAAACTTGGGTCCATTACCCAAACCTAGGGTCTCCAACTTCTCATGGCCATAACTCTCTAACCGTGAGGATTTATGTGACGTTCCACACACCAACAGAAATGGAATGATAAGAAATATCCATATAGGATAGTTTACCTGACAAATTCATTGTTCTTCATCTCATTATTCCACAATTAAGCATGGGTTCTCTTACTCCACAAAGTGTCTTCCCGTGACGGATTTCACCATAAGGGGACCACTTTGGAGTTCATCCATGTTTACTTCTTATCAACCATGAAAAGAAAATAATGATTCATCTTTACATCGAATAATATTGGGTCCATTACCCAAACCTTTGTGTTGCGGGGATTTCATCAATTGTTGACATCAATGACAACCAACCTTAATCAACAATCTCCCCCTTTGGAATTGATGGAAACACTCTGATGCAATACTGAAATGATATCACTAATGCTCCCTTTGGAACCATGCCTCTGTACTTTCTATCTGATAAATTTACCTATGTCCTCTACATCTCATAAATCTGCTCCCCTTGGAACCATGCCTCTATCCTCTGCATCTGATAAATCTCTCCCCCTTTGTCATCAATGGCGAAGGTATCTTTCCATCTAGGGCTACTCCCCCTAAATTAAGTATCCTCTTATGGTGCTTCCTCGTGTACATCTAATACACATAAGATAAACATTCAAAAAACATTAAAAGAACACTCATTTTGGAGTAGAAATAACTCCAAGTCTTTGGCGAAGATATTCAAAGGCTTCTAGTGGAAGTTGTTTTGTAAATATGTCTGTCTGTTGTTATTTTGTTCTCATGTACTCAACTCTAATGTTCTTTTTTGCAACTTGTTCCCATAGAAAGTGATACTTGATTGCAATGTGCTTCGTCTCGGAGTGCATCATCGGGTTTTTTGAGATACTGATGGCACTTGTATTATCACAATATATTGGAATGGGCTCATCATACTCAACCTATATATCTGTCAAAGTTTGTTTCATCCAAAGAACCTATGTACAACATTCTGCTGCTGAAATATACTCTGCTTCGGCTGTAGATAGAGATACTGATGATTGTTTCTTGCTTATCCATGATACCAAACACTCACCTAAGTAGAACATTGCTCCACTAGTTATTTGTTAGTCATCAATACAACCTGCCCAATCTGCATATGTGTAGGAAATAAGTGATAGATATTTTCCTTTTGGATACCATAATCCAAACTCTTATGTTCCTTTGAGATATCTGAAAATCCTCTTTACTGCTAATACATGTGATTTCTTTGGTGCTACTTGAAATCGTGCTACCTATACAACTTCTTGCATTACATCTAGTCTGGATGTTGTCACATATAGTAGGTTGTCAATCATTGATCTGTATTGCCTCTGATCTTAGACTTTGAATCATCATCTTTGCTCAACTTACAATTGGTTTGCATGGGAGTGATAATTGTTTTGCAATCTTCCATTCTGAGCCTCTTTAACATTTCTCTGATATACTTGGTTTGTGAAATAAAAATTCCTTGGTTTCTTTGACATATCTGAAGTCCCAGAAAGAAGGGTAGTTCTCCAAGTAATGACATTTCAAATTCATTATGCATGTCTTTTGAAAATTTATGTCTTAACCTCTCATCATCACTACCAAAAATAATGTCATCAACATAAACTTCAATTAATAAAATATTACCTTGACTTACCTTGATGTAGAGGTTGTTGTATAGACTTCTTTTTCTGAACCCTACCTGATGCAGATACTTATCCAATCTAGACTACCATGCTCCAGGAGCTTGTTTTAGACCATAGAAGGCCTTCTTTAATTTACCTACATAGTCTATGTTCTCTGACAACTGAAATCCTTATGGTTGTTCAATGTAGACTTCTTCATCAAGTTCCCCATTCATAAAAGATGATTTTATGTCCATCTAATATACTTTAACATTTTTGGAGCATGTATAAGCTAAAAGTAAACAGATTGCTTCCATTCTGACCACTGGGGAAAATGTCTCTTCAAAGTCGATTCCTTCAATCTGTGCATATCCTTTACATACCAATATAGATTTGTTCCTTGTAACCTGTCCATCTTCATTCAATTTATTTTTGAAAACCCATTTTGTGCCAATCACATTCTTATTCTTTGGTCTTGGAACCAATTCCCAAGTGTTATTTTTCTCTATTTGATCCAATTCTTCATCCATGGCATTATTCCAAAATTCATCCTCGTTGGATTCTTCAAAATAGTTTGGTTCAATTGTAGATAAGAGTGCTAGTTGTATTTGTTATGGTGAATAGATTTTTCTTCTAATCTCAACTTCTGCATCTTTGTTTCCAATAATCTGATCTGAAGGATGATTCTTCTGTACTCGTTTGCTAGGTGTCTTTGGAGATACTTTCTGAAATTGCTCTTCTTCTTATGTCGGATTCTCTTCATATTCATCTTCCTCTTTTACTTCTTTTTCATGTTCTTCGAAAAGTTGTTCCATTGATTTGTTTTCTTCTTCCTTTGATTATGGCCTGCTTGTTTCATCAATTGTTACATTGATGATTTCCACAACTTTGTTCAATGTTAGATTGTAACACTTGTATGCTTTCCTTGTACTCGAGTAACCAAAAAGTATTCTTTTGTCCACATGACAGTCAAACTTTCCCATTCTACCATCTTCTCTTTTGATGTAGAATTTGCTTCCAAAAACTTTGAAGTGCTTCACATTTGCTGGTCTTCCTTTCCATAGCTCGTAGGGAGTTTTATCAGTGTTGTTTCTGAGCATTACTCTCTTTTGAATGTGAACTGTTGTATGCACTACATGTTTTCAAAATATATCTGTCAATTTGGAATCCATTAGCATTGTTCAAGCCATTTTTTCTACTGTCGCGTTCTTTCTTTCAACAACTCCATTCCGTTGAGGTGTCCTAGCAATGGAGAATTGTCTTTTTATTCCATGGCTACTACAGTAGTCCATAAATTCCTTTGAAGTGAACTCTCCTCCATTAACAAATATCAAACATTTGATTCTTCAATCCATCTCATTTTCAACCATTTCCTTGTAGATCTTGAAGTTTTCAAGAGCTTCTGACTTGTTCTTGAGAAAACAAATTGCAATCATTCTTGTATAATCATCAACTAATACCATAAAGTATTTTTCACCTTTTAAGACCTTTGTTGTAGTTGGTCCAACTAGATCAGTGTGCTAAATTTTGAGTGATCTTTTTATGGAATACTCTTTTGATTTGAACTTGGTCTTTGTTTTCTTTCCTTGTTGACAATGCTTGCATAAAGTGTTGGTTGGTTTCATGATCTGGGGATTTTATCTCACTGTTTCTCTTTTGCTGACTTTGACAAGGTTATCAAAATGTATGTGAACCATTCTTTTGTGTCGTAGCCAACTTTCATCTTCCTTTCCTAGACAACACTTTTCATTTCCAATTTCACTTAACACATATATTTTGTTTGAAGTTCTTGCAGTTGTACCAACCAATTTCCTTGAACCTTCTTTTCTTATCTCACACTTTTCTGAATCAAAATTAAGTTTATGACCTAGGTCACACATTTGAATCACACTTAGAATATTATGTTTCATATCTTCTACGAGTAAAACATTTCGTTCCTTTTCATTCTTGTTCCCAATTCAGACTGTGCTTTCTTCAATGATTTTGGATGAATTATCATTTCCGAAGGAGACTGATCCATTTTTTTCTTTTCGTAATGTAAGAAATTTGTCTTTATCATCTATCATGTGTTTTGAACATCCACTATCAACATACCAACCATGTTTCTTCTGCTTAGCTTGTAGAGCGACTGTGCATTCTTCATTGTTATATTGATCTTGATTTCTTATTCCTGTCATTTTTTGAGGTTCTTGTCTATGGCTGTTGTTATTCTGTTGAGGTTCTTTAGGGGGTAATGTCATTCTGCAATCCTTGGCCATGTGTCCAAAATTGTTACATTTGTAACATCCACTTCAGTGCTCAAAGATTCAAACCTATTGTAACTTCTTCTTTGTGTTTCACTAGGTCTTCTTGAATAATCCTTTTGTGTATAACTCTCAAAGTTATTACTGTTCCTGTTGTTACCTCTGCAATTCACGTCTTTATGTCCAAAATTATTACATGCATAGCATAAACCAAAAAATATAGTTTGATACCTGGGAGTTGAATATCTTTTGAAAGGAGGTGATCTTATCAATCCTTCTTCTTTTTGAGGCCTATATGTCTATTGTTCATTCTAAAATCTGAATCTTTTTGGTGGAGGAGTGTCCTTGTAATCTTCGATGTATATCTTCCTATACTCTATGATTGTTTTTGCATAGCTCTTTGGATTTGTTTCTTTCTCTGTTGTTTTGGAGCTTGAACCCTTTTTTTTCTGATTGTATTCAAGATGAGATTTTTTACTACTGATAATCTCATCTAGAATGTTTGAGCTATTCTTCATATTTTTCTTTTGAATATCCTTTCTTAGTGTGACAACCTCTGCTTCCATGTTTCCAATGATGTCCTTTTCTTCTAGTTGTTCTTTGAGTGATTATTCAATTCTTTTATCTTCTTCTATTTGAACCTTCAATTTTGTGATCATTTGTTCTAGTTCTTGAGTGTCCTTTTTTTTGTCTAGTTCTGCTTGTAGTTTCTTATTTTTCTTCTTTTCTCTTCTGATAACTTCCATGGCACACATTAATTCTTTTCGATAGTCAAATTCTGCCTCTTCAATTTATTCATCGACTTCTTCACATTATTCTTCGTCTTCTTCATATTCTTGCTCGGAGTCTTCTTTGTCAGAGTCTTTTACTGCCATGAATAGAACTCTTCCTGTCTCATTGTCACTAACTTCAGCTTCATCTGATGATGAGATGTCTTCTTTGGTGTATAAGTTTTTCTTGAAAACTTTCTTTGCAACTCTTTTTCCTTTATATGCGTTTTTTCATTTTGAGTAACCTTCATCATTTCTCTTTTTCTTATGAGGACATTTGATAGAAAAATGACCAATACCATCACCATTAAAACAAATTAACGGAAGCTTACCTCTATACCTACCATTGGTTCCCTCATTCAATATTTTGACGAAGTTGGTCACTTCTTCCTCATCTTTCGAGGTGTCACTGCTGCTGCTATATACTTCTTGTTATTTTTTCTTTTTCTTTGATCTTTTGTGTGCCTTGAAGGCTGCTTCTTTTACATATGGATTTTCCTACTCAGTTCTCATTTGATATGCTGTGAACATTCCATGCAATTCGTCCATTCTTATTGAGTCCATATCCAATATTTCTTCTAGTGCTGATATCTTAGGGTTGAATCTCATAGGAAGAGATCTTAGTATATTTTGAACAATTACAGATTCTTCAATTTCTTCTCCCAATTCTATGATTGCATTCAATGTTTTATCGAATCGTAAGAAGTAGGTTATGATATATTCATCTTCCTTCATTTTTAGTTGTTCGAACTGACCTCTATAAGTTTGAATCTCTGTTTCTTTTACTTTTGTATCTCCTTCATAAATATTTTGAAGCTTATCCCAAATCTCTTTAGCGAATTTAGAGTGTCCAACTTTGGTGACTACTGTATCACTGAGACCATTCAAAGGTAAATTTGTGGCTTTGGAATTATTCTCACCGAATTTTACTTCTTTATCATTTGTTGGTGGAACTGTTGGTGTTGTGTATCCATCTACAATTGATTGCCAAACTTGAAATCCCTGTGCCTGTATATATGTCCTCATCCTTATGCTCCAAAAACAATACTTATGTCCATCAAACTTTGGTATTCCATTTTGTTGGTACTCTCCATGATCTACCTTTCAGTGGTTAAACTAATTTTTGAAGGAACCTTCTCTGATACCAATTGTTGGATTACTGAAAGGGGGGGTGAATCAGTAATAGATAAATTTAATTATTTTTAACCATATAAGCCAAGTGTTATATCAATGAAGCATTATCATCCAATAACTGTAGAGTAAATAAGCAACGAAAAGATGAACAAACATACACATACAAGGTACACTAGTGTTTTACGTGAAAACCCAAATCTAGAGAAAACCACATAATTCTTTTTCTTATATGTCTTAAAGAATTACAGTCATTGGAAGCACCAACTTCCTTTGTTTTCCAGCTACAACTGGAAAGAGGCTCCAACCCCCCTAGTTTCTCAGGCTACAACCCGAGGTAAGCTCCAACTCCCCAATTCTCTGGCTACAAATAGAAGGAGGCTACAACCCCCTATGTTCCTCTGCTACAACCAAAAGGTGGCTACAACCACTTGTCCTTGCCCCATCCTGCCACCCTGAAGTAGAAGTAGAATGATGGAACCATTGTCAGCCTGTCACTGTGAGATATACCGGTGTAAACTTGTATCAATAAATCTGAACCATGCATCAACTATGCACCAACCTGTACCTCAACCTATAATCAACTTTAGAAAGCACCATCAAAACAATTTATCCTTCCTTGAATTTCGACCTTCTTTTCTTCACTTACCTCAAAATTTCGGCTTAGATATCATTTGGACCTTAGAAACCTATAGGTATTCAATATGATCAAGTGTGATTAAAATGAGAGAGCCTTGCCTCTTATTTATACTCCCCAAGTAGCTTCCTTAAAAACATCTTCTAGGTCACTTGGCCCCACTTTCCTTATTTTATGGTTAACCCANGTCCTCCAACTTCGTAAGGCCATAACTCTCAAACCGTGAGGAGTTATGTGACGTTCCACATACCACCAGAAATGGAATGACATGTAATATCCATATAGAATAGTATTATCTAAAAATATATCACAACTCATACTATTATCGATCAAACAAACTTGGATCCATTACCCAATCCTGGGGTCTGCAACTTCTCATGGCCATAACTCTTTAACCGTGAGGAGTTATGTGATGTTACACATACCACCAGAAATGGAATGACAAGAAATATCCATCTAGGATAGTTTAGCTGAAAAATTCATTGTTATTCATCTCATTATTCCACAATTAAGAATGGGTTCTCTTACTCCACAAAGCATATTCCCATGAGGGTTTTCACCATAAGGGGACCATTTTGGATTTCATCCATATTTACTTATTATCAACCATGAAAAGACAATAATGAGTCATCTTTACATCAAACAATATTGGGTATATTACCAAAAACTTTCTGTTGCGAGGCTTTCTTCAAGGGTTGACATCAATGACAACCAACCTTAATCAATAGCCTTGACCTCAGATCTGAATCCAACCAACTCTAGAGATGAGGGGTATTTATCCCTAATTTTCCTCAAAAACCCTAAATTTATTGAAAAAGTCCAGCACTCCCCCAAAAGGGTGCACCGAGCATTGCAACACTCCCCCAAAGAAGGCTAGGGAGTGTTGGCACTCGTTGACAGTGGGTAGTTGAGCAATACCCTCCAAAATCCATTTTTGAGTGGTTTATTCCATGGAAAAGGTTTTGTACTCTTAATCAAATGTTTTCTCCTACTTAAATCAGTGTTTGAAGGTGTCTTAAGTGTCCTTGTGATGTTGCAACACTTGTGACACTTGCGTCTAGAATGTGACACTTGTGACACTAGTCATGAGGACAATAGGTCATCATGAAGTGAGTAATTTTGATGTGTAACAGATTCCCCCCCAAAGTGCAAAGTTAGAAGACGTGATGACTGAAGAACTTTGTAGACTTTTTCAAGAAAGGGTATGGACTCGAAGAACCTGACAGAAGCTGCACACAACCATCAAAGAAATATCATGATATGTTTCAAACCCAAGGTAGACATACCTATGCTTGGTTGACAAAGACTTGCAAGGTATGGCCGCCATAAAATACACTGCAGATCCATAATTGTACTAACAAAAGGGTATAGCCACCAAATATACAATGTGGATCTATACTCCCATGACATGAACTGATTGTAGACATGAAAAATACACAGTGGATCTACAATATGACAAGACATAGCCACAGACCAATTCAAAGTGTATCTATGGGACAGTATATGTGTCAATATTCAAGAGAAACTCCATCGTAACCTGGGTGAAGTATATCTCAGAGTGATCACTCAACTTGGGATCTTCTTACCGATTCCAATGTGGTACAAGTATAACCATGTGAATAGATGTCATGATGTCGAACATGGAAGAAACCACTTGATTTCTGATCATTGAGGTAAATCGTTAACAAGTGCGAGGAAATCACCATTGATGTCAATGATTCCCAAGGTACCCTAGTACATTCCAGTGAATGTGAAAAAATGAGATGAATTAAAGCATCTGTGGAATCATCCGATCAGGGATCAACAATGTAAATTCACTGTCAAACATGAGGAGGCCTTCCATTAAGGCATGTAGGTCCCAAGGTACTAACTAGTTTCTAAATCTACTTCCCGGATAATGTGTTGAAGTCGATAGGAATAGACTCATCGAAGGAGGGCCTTGATGTATCCCCCATAAATGACACAAAAAAGACACATAGATATAAAATTGGTAGATCAAATGAACATGGGCTGACATGGGTATTGAAAAAGGATATTTGTGATGGTTGACTCTCAAGGAAGATACTTCCCTTGAACACTGAGGCACAATAGGAGAAACATGACATGGACCAAAACATGATGATGCAATGGATACGGTAACTTTCTTTGGGTGACTCGAAGGAGTAAAGAAACTCAGAGGATTGGTTCAGTGTAGAGGTTCATCAGATTAAAATGTATGCAAAGACAAAGGGTTGTGTTCAAGGGTGACCGTAAGAGTTACTAGTAATGTTCTCAAAAACTATTTGGCTTGCTTCTTTCAATTTTCCCCCCCATCCAGATAGACGAGTACCTTTTTTTTATTTAACGAGCTCAAGGAGGGTAACACATGCTCGATATAACTCATCTTCGGTAAGTCCCTCTTCCTTTATTTAATGAACTGGAAGAAGTAAAGGTTCGGTCTCATACAGGCCCTTCAATGTATGATTGTTTAACAAGTCTAGAGAAGGTAAACTCAGTGAATTTTCATGTTTAGAGAGTTTGAAAAGAACTTAAATATGACTCTAGTGTTGTCCTTTTTCGTAATGTTAGTCTCGCGAGGCTGAAAAATTGATAAATTATCACTCGAAAGATGCCCTTTCAACCCTTTTAATGAGTGGGAAAGGAAGAAAGATCACTTGACAATGTTTTCATGTTTAGAGAGTTTGAAAAGAGATTAAAGATGACTCCGGGGGGTTCCTTTTTCATATAACCTTTACGAGTCAAAAAAAGTGATAAAAGTATAATCGGTTTCATTCTCATGTATTTACGAGCATGAGAAATAATAAAGATTAAGCTCGGTATTGGTTTCATTTTTACACAAGCTTGAAACAAAATTAAATGCATGCTTGAAAAATTCCCAACGTAATTTCCAAAATTAGGGATACCAATAGATGGTTGGTACTCTGCCCCTAGCTTGAAAATCTAGTGGCTTAACTCCAGAATGATAATAAAATACTAGAGACATGCCTCCCAATATTAAATTCATTCACCGACTTTGAGGTTGTCACCAATTTTTGTACTAGATGGAGAAAAAGGATACAGGTGGATGAAATGAATGTTCAAATATGAGACCTGACGAAAGACTCGACTCGACAACTATGAGATCTAGCGAAAGACTCGACCTAACAAGACAGGTGACTATTTCATTTTTTAACGAGCTTGACATAGGAAAACAACTATGCTCAAGGCTCCGGGTTCAGTCCCTAGATTTCTGTTTCATTTTTTAACGAGCTTTCCACAGAGAGAAAAACTATGCTCATAGCCTTTGTTTCATTTTTTAACGATATTTCCACATAGAAGAGAAAAATATGATCATAGACTCTTTCTTGATTATGGTTTCCAAGAGGATAATTCTCTCGAAGGACACCATGGAAAGGAACAAAACTTAGTCATGGCCTCCAAGAGATCTTCACTAGATGGAAAAAAAACACTCTGGAAGGAACACATGTCGAGGGCCACGACAGGGGTAAGGAGATCAAGATCCAAGAGCCCTACCGAATATATCACCATGTTAACTACCAGATATAATTCATCAAAAGTTGAAATCATGGGAGACAACGCCACATAATTGACCTATGGCATGGGTGATATCGACTGGATATAAGACCCGTTTAGGCAAGTCATGGGGTTGGTGGTCAAGTCAGGGCCAACAGATGAAAGTTGTTCAATAACCACAATTATTCCTTCGTGAGGGAAAGATATCACATGAAAAAGAGTGGACACAATAGCTTTCATAGCATAGACATAATCTCTCCCAAGGAGTAAATAGAAATCCAAGGGGTCCTAGACTACCATAAAATCAATAAAGACAATTTTCCCTCCCAAATTTATAGGAAAGTGGGGAAGGATCCCTAAAGGGTGACTAGTTCTTCTATTAAAAGAGAAGACAGTATAGGTAACCGGAACAAGCTAAGGATAACCCAAAGCTTTCCAAGAAATAGAGGAAAAAATACTAACGGATGAACCTTCATCTATCAGTGTATGAGGAACGTCCTGACCACAAACCTGTACTGTAATATTGAAAGGAATGTGAGAGGGAAGACGAGGTCTAGTTATCACACCCAAATCAAAAAGGATGGCCTCATTACTTGGAGGGGGTTTTGTGGGAGAAGGAGGAATGCCCCCCAGCAAGGTAGATTCTGTATCAATGAGAAAAATGTGGGCAGTATCAGGTTTACTCTCGAGCAAGAGAATAGGATCGATTGATAACAACATCAAACCAGCCACTTGGGTTTCATTTTCCAAGGAGAGAATGGGGTCGACAGGTGGAAATAGATGGACCACTTGGGTTTCACTCTCTAATGGGAGAGTGGGATCAACCGAAGATGGTATCAGATCAACCACTTTGTCAACTGGTTCAACTAAGGACGTGACAAGATTGATGAAATGATCAACTGGATTGACTGATGAAGGGACCACAACAACCACTTTGGCACTCATAAGAGGAGGAGTGGGATTGACCAGTTTGCAAATCTTTAGAGGAGGAGTGGGATTGACCGATGATGTAACGAGAGAAACCACTTTGGCACTCTTCAAAGGAGGAGTGGGATTGAACGATGATGTAACTAGAGAAACCACTTTGGCACTCTTTGGATGAAGGGTGGGACTGACCAATGAAGGGACTGGATCATCCACTTTGGGTTCACTCTTTCGATGAAGAGTGGGGATGACCAATGACGGAACTGGATCAGTTGCTTTGGTTAGTGGTTCAACCAAGGATGAAACTAGATTTACCACCTGATCAACGGTACTGACCAAAGATGGAACTAGATTGACCATTCCATAAAATACCAATGGCTTGAGGGAATCCTAAAATAACTAGTGGGAAGTTGAAGCAGCTTCAAAAGAGAAGAAGCCTCGTCCATACGAGGACAAAGGTGAGAGTAATGATCACCTCCACATAACATACAAGGAATTTTGACAATCGTCTTCTTCTTACCAACCTTAACGTCACTACTTGACAGGGCATCACCAACATGTCTAGTAGGGGTTGATGACATGGAGGACCACATGTCTAAGACCTTGGGAAGACCAGGGAAATCCCTCAGAAATTTGTCACCCTTATAAAGCCTACAAGGCAATTTGGGTTTCATATTCTTTGTTTTAGTATTGTTGACCTCATCAACACTCCCAGTACGATTAATAGTAGTGGGTTTCTTGGATCCAACATCTGATATGGTTGGAGGCTTGGTCCTTTTCAAGTTCTTCTTCTTCTTCTCTTTCTGTTTCTTCTTTTTCTTATCAAATTGGTTACTTGCTTTAGAGATTTCCCTAGGAGAATAAGGAGAAAGGGAAGGAGACCTGATGGGAGAAGAAGGAGAAAGGTCAACATGAGGTTGATGTGTGGGTGGTATGATTACATATGAAGCACCTGCATTCGATATCATCGGAGTGGAAAACAACCATATCGATAACACAATTGTGAGGCATGCAATTCTGCTACTTCAAATGGAAGCTAGTTTCACTACCCAAAAGAAAGAATGAATTTATATATATTTTTTTTATTATGATGTATATAGAAAGTAAATGAAAAACCTTCAATGCTCCACTACTTTCAATCAAGAGAAAGAGTCCTATGCAGATGCAAAAGACATGAAGCGAAAGGGCTACAAACAAGGCATGCACTCAAGGAAGTGAGGTATGAAAGAAAAAAAGTATAAACTTGTTCTAAAAAAAAATAACACCATAAAGGATTCTACATCCAATCAATCATTAAAGGAACAAAAATAAAATGCAGATAAGAATCCATGAAAAGATAGGGAGAAAGAGAAATCACTCAAAAATGTCCTGACAAAAAGCAGTTGGAAAAGGCAATTTCACATTTCTGAAAAAGGTTTCAAGATCCAATCAAGACAAGAGGGAGTGATAAGCATAAAAAACCATCAAAAACCAATCCAAAAAACCTCACAAACCAACCACAGACTCTAGACAAAGATCTCTACAAAAAAGGCTACAAAAGACTAAGCAGAAGAAGGCGAAAACTCTCAAAAAAGAGACTAGTGCTCCACCAGAAGGGTGCATGGAGTGTTGAAACACTCCCTAAGACACTGTAGGGGAGTGCTAGCACTCTGGTATGGTCTACAGGGGGGTGTTGATCCACCCAAAAATTCAAAAAATTAATCAAAAAAATGAAAACAAACTCACCCAGAAAGCATAAAAATTGGTGAAATTGCTAGTGAAGGTAGGAGAAGTATAATGGATGATGAAAAACCAGTAAAAGTGATATGAAAAGTGGTAAAAGGGAAGGTAAAACCCAAGGAAGGAAAAATAGGAGTCCTTCCCCAGTGGATTCGCTAATTTCTGTTACAGAGAAATCCCCCCGCGGACAAGTGGATTCCCTCTTGGGCCCTCGACTCCTAAGACCAACACAAAAAGGTGATATCGTTGGTCACTGACATACTTTTAAACCTAGTTAAGTCAATCAAACATCAAAAATTTACATACATCTTCTTCCTTTTCTCTATTTGATTGACTTAACTAGGTTTAAAAGGATGTCAGTGACCAACGCTAGCACCTTTCTGTCTTGGTCTTAGGAGTCTAGAGCCCAAGAGGGAATCCACTTGTCCATAGGGGGATTTCTCTGTAACAGAAATTTAGTTGGTTGGATTCAAATATGAGGTCAAGGATCGATATCAGGGAGGATCCACAACTGATGGAGAAAGGGGGATTTATCCCTGATTTTCCTCGACAACCCAAAATTTTCTAAAAAAGGCTAGCGCTCCCCCAAAAGGATGCACAGAGCATTGTAAATCTCCCCCAAAGAAGGACAGGGAGTGATAACACTCCCTGATAGTGGTTAGGGGAGCGCTACCCTCCAAAATCCATTTTTGAGTGGTTTATTCCATGGTAAAGGTTTTGTACTCTTAATCAAATGTTTTCTCCTTCTTAAACTAGTCTTTGAAGGTGTCTTAAGTGTCCCTATGATGTCGTTAGAGACATGACATAGGAAATATGGAAGTATGATGTTTGCGACACTTGTGGCCAAAATGAGACACTTGTGACACTAGTCATGATGACAATAAGTCATCATGAAGTGAGTAATATGTATGTGTAACATATGGCGATGTGATTTTCACTTTGGTAATATACTTCCAACATGAAGGTCCATGGTCGTATTCCAACTAAAGGGGAATGCTCTTCTATGGTGGAAGAAGCTCCTGCCATAATTGAACATGGTCGTCGAAGATGTGTCATGGGAACTGTTCAAGGAATGGTTATGGGAGAGGTATCTGTGAGAGGAATTCAATGAGTGTCAACTCAACGAGTTCAACGCCTTGCAACAAGGTGGTTATACATTTCCTGAGTATGAGGCCCATTTTATGGAGTTGCTTCGGTATGATTCACACCTGAATACTGAGAAACGTAAGGTCAAAAGGTTCCTATTTTTCCTTAATGTCATCATTCATGCAAAGGTTAGGATTTTGATCCCTCAAACCTTGCATGATGTTGTTCGGAAGGCCCTCGTAGTAGAGGAGGAGCTTATCAACGAGGG
Organism: Picea sitchensis; assembly: GCA_010110895.2. NCBI lineage: Eukaryota > Viridiplantae > Streptophyta > Pinopsida > Pinales > Pinaceae > Picea > Picea sitchensis. The sequence goes on along the minus strand of SNQJ01S0014422.1, from coordinate 84,307 downwards.
TTACAGCATGACTCCAGCGAGAACAGTGGGGAAGGTCTCATATGGTGCATAGAAACATCAGACACCAGCTAGACATTCACCAGGATATCATGGCTTCTAGAGAGGATCCACTTTCACTACACCTCGATGACCAACACCTTAGCAGTGGAATCCTTACCGAGGACCTCAACACCAGCACCAACGTCGATCATGGCAACAATAGTTTAGGCATGTTCATCAGAAAAAACCAGTGTTCCAGGCCGGAGGGCTGCTAGCTTCTACTTCGGGTACCAGTATTACTAGACCGTATAAAGGGTGTTGGACATGTGGGGAGCCACATTACCAACGTGGCTACCTAGTGGAGAGGACCAGAGCATTTGGATCAACCAGACCCATTACTGTGGGAGATTTGGGAAAGTACCATCAGATTCATGCAGTGGTGAATAACTATTAGGAAGAGCACCAGTCGACTGTGCTCGAGGCGTTAGGTACCATTGATGAACAAACCCTTAGTATTTTGATAGATCTAGGTGCTACCGAGAGTTTTATTTATGGTACAATGCTAAAAATAATTAAGGTAAACGAATTCAAATAGGAGGAGTTTAGCTTTGTATAAATGGCTTCATGAGACAAACAAAAGGTTGATGGGAAGGTTACGGGCTATAGCCTTGACCTGGGAGATTTTTTCACTAGGGACAATATGTACGTCACAACCTTAGGGTATTATGACGTTGTGATCGGTACAGAATGATTGGAATTGCATGATGCGATACTCAACTGTAATACAAAATAGTTGAGCTTGGTCAATAATGAGGGACAAAGATGCATGATTGTAGATCAACACTAGGGAGTTTCTCTGAGGTTCATCTCTTCCTTGCAGTTACAGGAAAGCATGCGCAAGGGATGTAAGATTTATGTGATCCTTGCATTAAACGAGAAGGGAGTAGCAAAAGGTTTAGAATACCTTTCGGTGGTAAGAGAGTTTGCAGATGTATTCCTTGAGGAGTTACCTAGGATGTCGCCAGAGAGGGAATTGGAATTTACCATCGAACTAAAAATGGGAATTGAACTAATAGCAATAACACCTTATCGGATGTCGACCCCAGAGTTATGAGAGTTGAGAATGCAACTGAAGGAGCTGTTGGACCTAGGACTTATATGCCTGAGTGTGTCACCATGGAGGGAACCTCTTATTTTCATACATAAAAGGATGTGTCATGGATAATCTTCATTGAATACCATCAATTGAACATGGAAACTATCAAGAATCAGTATCCATTACGAAGGATTGATGATCTGTTTTATTAGATGAAAGGCGTGAGGGTGTTTTGAAAAATCAACTTGAGATCATGGTATCACCAGTTACGGATGAAGGAGGATGACATCCCTAATACCACCTTTAAGACAAGGTTCAGACATTACGAGTTTAATGTTTTATTGTTTGGACTGATGAATGGCCCAGGGGTATTTATGAATTTGATGAATTAAGTGTTCTGTGAATTCTTGAACAAGTTCATCCAAGTATTCATTGACAATATTTTTAGTTACTCTCGGACGATGGAGGAGCATGATGAGCACTTGCGCATGGTACTACAGTGTCTACGAGATATAAAATTGTATGGGAAGTTGTCCAAATCCTAGTTTTATCAATCGAAGATTCATTAATTAGGGCATGTCATCTCCAGTGAAGGTATCATTGTGGATCCAACAAAGGTCGAGGCTATTATGGAATGACTTGCAGCAACGAATGTCCTAGATGTTCTTTCTTTATGGGTTTAGCGGGATACTATTGATGGTTCGTCAAGGGATTTTTGAAGATATCAAATTCGATCATGAAATTGTAGAAGAATAAGAATTTTGTTTGGACCAAGAAATGTACGGAGGAATTTAAGAGGCTCAAGGAGTTATTGACAACAACATCGATACTAAAGGTCCCTAACATGGATGCAGAATTTTTTGTATGCAATAATGCATATAATAAAGGATTAGGTGGAGTCTTAATGCAAGATGATCGAGTGATCGCTTACATATCGAGAAAGTTGAGAAGGCATGAGGATAACTATGCGATGCATGATTTGTAGTTATTAGCCATTGTTTATGCCTTGATATTTTTGAGACACTACCTTATTGGATGAAATTTTGAGCTAAAAAATAGACCACTGTGGTCTACAACACATCTTTACGCAAAGCGACTTGAACGTGCGACAAGGACGTTGGTCGAAATTGATTAGCGAGTACAACTTCAAGATTACTTACATAAAAGGAACAATGAACAAAGTGGTAGATGTGTTGATTCAGAGACCATGCATCTTTTCAGTGATGCCTCTTTAGACGAATCTATGTGAAAATATCATAACTTTACAACACGATGATGATTGGTACAAAGAGGTCAACGATTCTATGGGACAAAACAAAATGATGGTACCAAAATTTTATGGATGTACTGTGGACAACGACGGATTATTGAGATTTAAGTGTCAAATTTCTGTACCATCCAACAACAAGTTGCACAGTTTGATCCTAAACGAGGCTCATAGAGGAGTGTACATGGCTCATCCTGGAGTCACGAAGATGAGGGCAGACCTTAAACCCCTATTCTTCTAGAAAGGAATGAAGGAAAACATAGTCAACTATGTGGAAAGATGTCTAAAATGTCAGCAGGTGAAGGATGCACATAGACATCCGACATGATTACTACATCCACACGCTATTTGAGAATCAAAATGGGAGGTCATTTGATGGATTTCATTGTTGTATTTCCATTGATGGCAAGGAGACATGGCTCGATTTTTGTGGTAGTCGACACTTTGACGAAGAGTGCTCATTTTATTCTTGTGCATACGACATATTAGGCACCTGACATAGCTAGAGTTTTCATTAGTGATATTGTAAGGATGCATGGCGTGCCTAAGAGAATTATATCTGATCGAGGATCGATGTTTACAGGATGATTTTGGACTAGTTTCCAAGAGTCCTTGGGAACCCAACTTACATTTAGTACCCCATATCACTCGGAGATAGATGGGAAGATCGAGCAAAAAAATAAAATCTTGGAGGATATGTTGCGTATGTACATGATGGACCAACAAAAGCATTGGCAAGAGTTATTTCCACTGGTAGAGTTTGCTTACAACAACAATTATCAAAGCATCATTAATATGGCACCTTTCGAATTTCTTTATGGGAGACCGTGTTAGAAACCTTTGAGTTGGGATTGGATTGAGGATAGAGTCCTAGTGGAACCAGAAGATATCTAGGAAATGGAAGATCAAAATAAAAAAATAATACAAAGGATCAAGGAAGCACATGATCGACAAAAGAGTTATGCCTATGTGCATCGTGTTGACCATAGTTATGAAGTTGGCAATCGAGTATTCTTGCAGGTGAAACTGTATAAGATTTTGATCAAGTTTATAAAGGGTGCTAATCTCTCTCCTAGGCTCATGGGACCCTTCTATATTGTGGAAAAGAAGGGGCCCATGGCCTATCGACTAGGCTTTCCTGATTCTTTGAGGTGTATGGACGATGTTTTTCACATATATGTTTTGACACATTATGTTAGTGATCATACACATGTTATTGACATGAGTTCCTTGCAGGTATCGGACGAGGGTTTGCTAACAATGGAGATAATCCACATCCTATACCATCACATTCAACAACTACGACGTCAAACAATAGATCAGGTTAAGGTCTAGTGGGACAACTATAGTCCATACTCAGTGACTTGGGAGGACACATATGATATGCATCAACAGTTTCCATTTTTGTTTGATAGATAGACTTATGATATTGTGATACACTTTATTTCGACACTTATATACTGTGAAATTTCAGGACGAAGTTTAAAACAAGAGGGGGTATATGTAACATCCCTCTCTTGCGCACACTAAGCAAACTTATTCTTTGAGGACACATGCATGAAAGTGATCCAAGTCATTATACTATTAGTTGTTTTGATTATGATTATGAGATATCATGGATTTGATGATATGTTATTTTGTTGTATTTGCATAGACAAGTGCTATTGACTAGGTTATCTTGAGTGTGCAGGACTCTAGACGTTGAGGATGTCGAGGCATCGATGAAACCCCTTGGACTTTGGATCGAGTCAAGGAGTGGACTATTAGGGTTTGAAAACCTAGGTTTGAGTAGAACCTTTGAACAAAAAAAACTAATTAGACATATAACAAGAAGGGGTAAAGAAAATTCAAGCATTAATAATTAAAGTGGAAACTTTAATAAAGGTTTAATTAATAAAAGGGGTATTTGGTTGTTTTTGTCTAAACTTGCTAATTTTGAACATAGTTATAAAAAGGGGAATCTTTAAGAAAAAGGGAAACTTAAATAAAAGGGGGAAACCTAAGGAAAAGGGGAAACTTCAAGAAACATGGAAAGTTAAGGAAAAAGGGGAATGTCTAACTTAGTAAGGAATCTAGACTTTGGAACTTTATGTTTATGAACTCAACTAGGAATTAAGTAAGGTGTAAGTAATTTAAGAATTGTAAGGGAATAATGGGACACCGATAAGCATTTTTAGGAACAATTTTGAGTGGGTGAGAGAATAGACAAATTTAATTAATTTATAAATTGATTTTTCTTATGAAACTAGGGGATTGAGCGACATGTGTACGGGGGAGGTTTTTAGAAATTAATTAAATGTGAAAGGAATATACTAAGGGTTTTGGGAAACTAATGACTAAGAAAATTCGATAAAAAGGATGGCAGAGGACTATGAATCACATTTGGTTTGCGTAACATTACGCTGTCAAAATTTTATCTTGATTGAGTTTTTACGTTGTCGAAATTTTATGTATGCATGACTACCTAAAGGCCCCGGAAGATACATCCCTCCTTATGACTCAGATTTTATTTTACTGAATGATTGATTAAATGGCACACCTAGAATTTAAATAGAATTGCGCCTCAAGATGGTTGTTGCTAGATAGATTGTATATGTCAGATATCTTGCGTGCTTGTAAATTAAAGGTCAATTGAAGTAATATCTAAAATTTGGGATTGTTTGGTGGTGCGTCTTGCAAAATGTTGAAGCATTGATGGCTTCTCGCGCTCACATTGAAAGGTCATGTCACATATGCCATTTGTGTTAGTTGTGTTGGGTTGGTCTGATGATTGTCCTTAGCTTAGTAGGCTTGTCTTTCTTGTGATGGGTGGGATGTAGACACCTCCTTGTTCCTCAGAACAGTTATCAGCCTTGAGACCTTAAATGGTCAAAATCGATGGGAACCTGGGCTTGAGCGTTGCTTATGTGTCCTGGAGTTCCTAACCTTGTAGGTTAGGATGGGCGGGTAGTCATTTTATTTCTTTTTTTGATTGCTTGTAGTATGTTTCATCCAGTTGCACGATGTGCTAGCATGTCGGGTCGTTATGTTGTTTTTTTCTTAATTTGCATGCATTTTTTGCCTTGATGAACTTGATCCCTCTTGGTGTATGATAGATCAAATCCCTATCTGAAGTTAAGAAGGATCTACATTGGTTACTTTAGAAGGATCTACATTGGTTATATATATATATATATATATATATATTTCACGTGTAAAATCCATGTTGACCACAAAATAAATTACACATATCCCTCATACTCAAAAACCCACTATTGAAATGTTTTAATCATGAACATAGGTCCATATTAACTCTAGATATATCATGTGCCTATATGGATCAAATCCCTTGAGGGAAAAACATTTCCTCAAACTTTCCACTCTAAAGAATGTTTTCACCTCTAAGGATTTGATCCCTCTAAGTGCATGATAGATTCATAGTTAAGATGGATCTACATTGGTTCCCTATACATAGATAGATATATTTTAAGTATGGAAACACTTATACATATCCCTCATAACCTTTATTTTTTCTAGGTTACAAATCCTAAGAAAATCCCCCAAGTACTTCCCCTCATTTCAAGGATGGTACATGGGGTAAACCATAGATTCTTCAGAGCACAAGGACGATCAACAACAAGGCTCAAAGCCATTAAAATAATATACTATTTTTAACATATAAACATGTAACTTTGAGGAATTGAACTTGGGTGGGGAGGATAAAAATCATTCCTCTCAACCACACGAGCTAAACCCAATTGAAAAAAAATTATTAGGCATGGGATTCCACCCAGGAAATGAAATTCGTCATGCTCTCAAACATGCAAGTGGGAATGAAAGTGTTCTTACCTTTCCATTTCCACACTAATATCACAAACTATAGCTTTCTCACATATACATACCCTACCCCCCTCTAGAATTGAACATGTGATCTTTGAGAAGAAAAACCATGTTCTTAACCATCAGAACCACTCAAGTTTACCACATCTCCATTATCACTTATCAAGAGAATAAGTAATGTTTTACTTCCAATTACTTTACACACACACACACACACTTAAGGTGAAAATTGGAATATTTTATTTATGGATGACAATGAATTTTGTTTTTTGAATGCCACGTCTCAACTCCATGTTGAGCATGGAAGGAATTACACATTTCCCTCATACTGGGTTGTAGAAAGTGACTTTCGGCATAAAAATCAAATAGAAATATTTGTTCATTTCATCATAATTATATGTGCGCATTGAAATATACGATAACTAAAACAATAAGAATAAAATTATTATCATATAAGGACCCATGATAGAATGAAAGATTGAGCATGTAATATACTGAAAATATATTACCCATGTGTAATAATTTATAATCATTTTTCATTATGTATTCATATAAATCATTATCATATATTCATTATATTGTAAATAATGAGAATTCATACCTTTTCCCAAAAGATATCAGTCTTATTCCCCATGTGTATTTATATTCACACCATTGTATCTCATATCATGTCAATGGATAACAAATATTACTTATTTCTTCCTCATGGAATATATGGATTCTTCCATGTTATTATGGGTGCTAAGGTGAAGTAACCGATAGCTTTGCTACAAGTGGTTTCACATCATTCTTTCCACTAGCCTTTGCTTAAGTATATTTTCATTTTTCCATTGATATGTGACCAAATTTATTTTTCTAGTGGTATTTAACAAAAAAAATAAGTCAAGTTGAAAATTAAGTTTTGTAAATAATTTCTAGGATCATGGTGAAAATATTTGATGTGTGTGTGTGTGTAAATATTTCCAAGTATTTTAAAAAAATATGCACTTGAAATTATAAACGAAATTTTCAGAGTCGTAGGGGTGGGGTTCTATTTGGTCTTAGAGGAATTGTAGAGTTTGATTTCTCTTGGAATCTTGACCATACAACCAATAACCAAGATGAGGCTTATTCTCTCTTTAAAAGTCTCACCTTAGCTGGAGCCTATAACATCCATAATATTCTTTTGTTGTGGGACTCTAAAAACACCATTATACATCTACAATTGGGCACATTTCCTCGAGATGGTCACCCAAGTTCCATTTTTCATTGAATTCAAATTATCCTTCAAAGATTTGTGAAGGAATAATTCTTACATATCTTTCACTATAACAACTCCCTTGCAAAAATATAAGAAAACATTATTATACAAGGAAAAATGGGGTATATTAGAATCAATGGGGTTTTAGATTGTATTCCCATTCCCTAATGATTCCACCTCATTTATTAACAATATTTATTTTCACCACATTGCCGCCATTTTCCATGATTACATCATGCAATCAACAAGTATCTCATTACCTTGTGTTAATATCTCATGTCCAAAATATTAGTTTAATTCCCTCTAATGCTTGCTTATCAAATGTGGGATTATCATGCCTGTCATGGATGGGTTGGACCATATAAAAAGTCATCATAGTAAATGGGTTCTAGGCATGAAGGTACCAACCATTATGGATAAAACCTCTTCTGTGTATCTTGGGTTATATGGGTCATAATATACGGTTCTTATGGTGTTTTGTCAGGTGTCTGCATTACTTTGTTGTTGTCCTATTGTCACTGATATCCTTTATTTCTTGGTTTGGTACTCCATATTTCTCTCAGGGCCATGGCACAACGTGGGTACACCAAATCCATGGTTATATTCTCTCATCTGGAGTAGGATGTCGACGATCTCTAAAATTTAACATAGACCTTGCAAATTTTCTTGAGTAGCCTCTCTACCAAGGTGATTCCATTCCTTGAAATATTTCTCTGGCATCACCAGTCACTCAAGAAACTATAAGATGAATGCAGTGCTATTTGAGCACAACATGAGGACCTCCTATCTTACCCTTACCAGATGAAGGTATCTCCATCTGCAACTACTTTCTTGTATGTGACTTCCTCTCCTGATGCGAATTTCAGAATTCTTGACCTGAATTCTCTAATATCATGGTTAGAAATGGACGATATTGGTAGGAAGGTTTATTCTCCTCTAGGATAATCATGGATGCAATGTTTCTTTTGGTATTGTATAGGGGATTTTACAAATTTTTATACTATAAATAATTTTGATGTATTCTCTTACTCCGAGAACTTAGAATTTCTAGATATAAGTAGGTATAACAATCATCTAGAGGCCTTTGTGAGCTTGATTTTTGTAAGAATTCCCCTAATTTGTACTTATGTTTTGTGCGTCATCTCAACCTTTACTTAATATATTATCTTCTAGTTTCACTAAAAACCAAAAATTATCAATAAATTTTTCCATGGCACGTGAAGAAATATAAACCTCTCTTTACGTGGAGACATTTTTGCAAGAGTAAAAAGAAAGGAAATACAAATATCTTTTTACATGGAGGATACATTTTATATTTTTACATGGAGGAGTTTTTGCAAGGTAGAATAAATAAAATGAGATACAAATAACTCTTTACATGGAGGATAAGTTTTATTTTTTTTAGTGGAGTAATTTTTTAGAGTAAAAATAAGGAAATACAAACATCGCTTTATGTGGAGGATAAGTTTTATATTTTTACATGGAGGAATTTTTGCATGGAGTAAATGAAAATTCAAAAAGGTGAAAATATTGGTAGTTTTCCAAATTATTTGTATGTGAAATAAATCTACATGATTGTAATGTCCCATAATAATAATTATTNGGATAAGTTTTATATTTTTACATGGAGGAATTTTTGCATGGAGTAAATGAAAATTCAAAAAGGTGAAAATATTGGTAGTTTTCCAAATTATTTGTATGTGAAATAAATCTACATGATTGTAATGTCCCATAATAATAATTATTAATTATTCTTATTTAAATACTATAAAAATAGAAGAATGAAGATAAATAATAAAAATAATTACTTTATTGATAGAATAAAAGGGTAAAATAAGAAAAGATAAATTAAGAAAAGACTTTTAAAGACACAATTAATAAAAAAACTTTGTAAACACAGTACATCATGAAGGAAGGAAAAATGAAAGAAGTACATCATGTCTTTATAATAGAAGATTTTTGTTTTGAAGGAAAATCAATGTTTCTTTCTCTACAAATCAACAAAATGTGAAGTGGGAGCAATAAAATCAATTTTATTCATATCATGCGTAGGTAGATGATTTTTAAACTGTCATGGATATTCTACTGGAATAGTTCGTCACAACAAATCTAATAAAATGCTAAAATCTTTACTATTAAGGTTAATTTCCTTTAGTTCTCTAGAATGTTTAGTTATTGATAAAATAGATAAAATGAAGAAAAATTAGGGAACAAAAGAACACATTCACAACATCCACAAATAAACACAAGATATAACTTGGGAAAACTAACATGGGAGAAAACTTGGCTAGAAGGTGAGGTTTCTATGCTCTCATTTCTCTGGTAAATAAATGATGCAAGTACAAAGAAAAAGACACTCTTTGTGGAGTTGTCTTTGACATGTGGCTTGTATGGCTGCAATTGAATCTCTCCTCCTCTACTATGCTCAAAGAATACCACTCTCAGATGTTTTTCTCAACTATGGAACATGATACAATGCAAAATAATGGAACTTGTTCTCCTCCTAGTGGCTTAGTTTTTAACATAGCCTAATAGCCATCTAGGGATAGGTTTTGAATTCCTCAACCTTCAATTGTGATAAGGTTTTGGAAATTCTAGGATTTTCTTAGAAAATAGACTACATGGCTAGCCCCACATGTCTAATTAATGGAGGATAATGTGGCATCCACTCACACCATGGTGATCAATATGGTAGGTCAACTTGCACGAGAAGTAACTTTCTCATATGAACTTTGATTAACAAATTGTTCGCGTTCTAGGAAAGGTATTGCCAAGCAGAATTTATAATCTTCCTCCATAATCATGTTTGGAAAAAAAAAATCATTTGATGCCTCAAAATGGATACAGATGATTTCTGACTTTTTTTGGACCCAAATTTCCAAATTTGAACTGGCCACCGAAATGGCCATGCAAGTTGATTCCTGCAATTTTTCCACCAAAAAAACTAGTGATATAGATGAAAAGTAATATAATGATCCAATATGGATAGAGAAAAATGTGAAAATGACAGACAACAAAATGTTTGTGAAAGCATGTGAAAAACCAAATCCAATGGAAGAAACAAAAGTGGGTTTCTCGTCAAATTCACAGTGAAACAAATCGTAATCCAAACGTGATTCAATGTAGACATTGAGAAGGTTTCCACTATCTTGGATTCCACTGTGTTTATTGTTGTGTCATTGGTAATATCCATAAATAAAACAGAAAGACCATTTGTATGAACATGGAATTTTTGGAAATAACAAACCCCTATGGAAAACAAATGCGATAATCTTTCAGAATTTATTATGGGTCAATTCACAATGTGTGGATTACTTAGAAAAAGAATAATTAATTGGGTAACACCCTCTCAGCCAGTAATGCTAGGAGAGGCTGTTAAAAAGTTAACAAGTAAGGGAATGTACACAATTGTAATGTCTTGTAATAATAATAATAATAATAATAATAATAATAATTACTTAAATAGTATACAAATATAAAGAATATAAATGATAAAAATAATTACTTTATTAATATAATAAAAGGGGAAAATAAGAAAAGCTAAATTAAGAAAAGACTTAAGAGGACATGATTGATTATTTGTAGCCTTAAATTCTAATTGGAAATTCAATTTGAAAAAAAAACACTCAATATTTATTCTTATACTCAATCTAACATTTTCAACTTCAAATAACTCAAATTCAGACTCAAACTTGAGACTTTCGATCAATTCATCTGTAAACTATAACTGTCACTTTTTCAACTAGAATCTGTGTCTTTCGAGATTCGAACATTAGTCTTTGACCAAAATTCTCAACCCTTCTATATGGATCTAGTGGATCAAAATACCAAAGTGGATGGAAAAACTACATAATTTATTGATTTCTCTAGACTGTAATTTCTTTTAGTTGATTTTAAAAGAGAGGTTGATTCTACCACAAACATTCATGTTGTTTTGGTCAATATCACCTTCGATGCAATCTGCAGGTTTTGGTTTTTTTCATTCTAGGATGGCTAATTTACATGTTTTCATTATTATTACTTATGTGTGATGTTTTTGTTTTATTTCGATATTCCAAAATCCTACATGGATGCCCAATGAGGTGACCCATCTAAGTACTTCCCCATTTTCCATGTGGCACAAAAAAAGGGCATGATTTGGCTCACATGTGATGATTTGGCTCTGCATTACCATGTTTTCTTCTCTATGCATCTCTCGAACCATATATTGAGCATAAAATGATTATGTTTGTCTTCTCTTGATATTGGCTCACACATGCAATATCGCAAAAGTGACTATTCAAATCAAAGTGCAACATGTTGATTTAATATATATATATATATATATATATATATATATTGTCAAAAAACAATTATACAATTATTCATATATATATATATACCAACTTATATGATTGTATATAAGTTGAAATATGTATCCATTATGTATTACATGACAAGTAGTGTATGTATCTTATTGTATACGTTTAATAAGATTATATTGTTAGGTGTTTATTTTTTACCATATTAATTGTAATAAATTCACTACTACAATATAGAGATCACTACAAGGAAAATACCCTCTAACAGAGGTTATAGCGAAGGTTTTTAGTGTTACAAAATCGAAAAAAATTGTCATAAAAACCTCCACAAAAATATTTGTTTTTGGTAGCGGATATTTTTGTGGAGGTTATAGTGGGACTTTATTATAACTAAAAAAAACTACGTAGGTGGAGGTTGTAGCAGATGTTTTTCTAGCAAGTTCACTTTAGGGTCTATATGCACTAGTGTGTTCTCAAACATAAAGAATCGGTGCCTACATTACACCAAAAGAATCGGGCTAGTCCTAAAATATTGGGGCACCGATGTGTTTATAAAAATAGCGCATTGGTTCTTTCATAAAAACAATGCACCGATGGAATATATGATACCAAGCACCGATGCATTCTATAACTTAGAGAACTTATGATTAACATTACAAGAAATCACTAGGGCTGTCCAAAAAAGATTAGGGCATTGATGCTCTTATAAGTAATAACAGATCAATGCCTTAATAAGAATAAGGCACTGGACGAATCTATCATACCATCACCGGTGCGTTAAAAAACAAACCATGCTGGTGCGTGATATTTAGAACACACTGGGGTGGAAATGAAATATGAAAGCATCGGTGCATTTATTAATTAAATGCAATGATAAAGGTTTTTTATTATTATAATTGTTGGTTAAAATAGTATTAATATCGACATTGGTTCCTTGTATATCAACACCGATGAGAAATTTAATTATACACTGGTGCATTGTATCTTGAAACACACAGGTGTTGTTTATCATTAAACACACCGATTATCATTTTCTCCTTTTAGAAAACCAACCTGTGACAATGCACAATTATTGCTATTTTTTAATTTCATTGTTCATAAAAAAAATTGACATGTTATATCTTATAATAGTATTCATATAAATTAAATTTTGATTAGTTCATTTGGATATGATGTTGGGATTAATTTGTTATATCCTCATATTTCACATCTCTTTATTATAATATTTAATCATCCATATATTTAATCAACGATGTAACATTTCCTAGTAGCATTGGACAACACAATAGAATAAAATAAAATATATTTTATTATATATGAATAATAGGTTGTTTGTCATACAAAATTGGTCAACACTTATTGGTAACCCCTTGTCTTTCAATTGGGACACTATGTCCATTACATTAAACAAAATGTATGATTTTCACAGAAAATTATTGTTGGGGCTTTTAATTATCTAAATAAATAAATATATCAAACACCCAAAACATAAATTATCAACCTGAGGAAGTATTGTCATTTCAAATTTATTATTCAAAGTGTATGTAGGAAACAAGTTCCAACTGACATTTTTATCTACGCAATCAATGAAATCAAACACTCATTGTAGGCTAAATCACACTTATTTAATAAAACACTCTCTACTTTAGAATTGAAACACACTTGCTGAAAACAAATCACTCACACACTTTATCATAAAGGAAATTTAACTATGTTGTAGGAGAAGAAATTAGTTTTATCTACGGTTCAATCCACACTTAAACAATAATTCAAATCCACATTGTTTCTACATTAAATTCAAGATATAGGAATTGAAACATTAATTACCAAATGATAAGTTTTGAATTGATTGCAATTCGTGTTTCAAGAGTATATCTCGTCAAATATTGTTAAGAACCAAATATCAATATAGCATAGAAAAACCTCAGAATAAGTACTCAACGCCTTGAAAAAGAGAGAAGTTAATATAATAATCCTCTTCAAGGGGGAAACCTCCTTATGCCCATATAAATGTACAATTCCAAGATGATTCAAAATGAAAATGTCTCCTTGGTATATATAGGAGACTAAGAGGTATAATTACAACTAATGGCCTAAAGCCGACATAAATAAAATAACATTACTAATATAATATGCCCCAATTAAGGGGTAATGATCCACTATTTAGGGCTTAGCATGCCCCTCCCCTTGAGACAAGTGTTGTCCAAAACACTTGAGTAACTCTGGATGCTTCTGTATAAAAGACTCATCTTCCCAAGTCGAATCTTTAGCTAGTAGTTTCCTCCATTTAATGAGATACTCTGAAATGGATCTATTCCTCAACTGGCGAATTCTTGTGTCATTGATGGCTTCAGGATCCAATATGATTTTCCCTTCCTCATCAAGTTCTAGAAATATACTTTGAATTGGGATCTTGTCACCTATAACCTTCTTTAAGCATGAAACATGGAAAATTGAGTGTACGCGTGAAGATGCAGGCAACTCCAATTTGTATTCCATAGTATCAATCTTTTGCAATACCTTATAAGGGCCATAGTACTTTGGTGATAATTTAGTATCTTTCTTAGCTTGCTTGAGGGACATCTGTTTGTATGGTTGTAGTCTTAAAAACACCCAATCCCCTACTTCAAAACTTCTTTCACTACGATGTTGATATGCTTGTTGTTTCATATGATTCTCTGTGCCA
>SNQJ01S0014422.1:32343-51639 GCA_010110895.2 Picea sitchensis | reverse complement strand
AATAGAGATAGAAATTGTAAAAAAATGTATTATTAAAATAAACATTAAAATTTAAAATTTTTACTATGCAGGGTTTTGAGTGAATCACAAAACCCTTCAAATTCTGATTTTCTGAATAATTTTGTTTCTCCAAAAGGATTTTGAATGAATCACCATACCGTTCAAATTTTGATCTTCTGAATAAGTCTCCTGTTCCAAAGTATTTATTTATTTCTCCGTAGTTCTCCCCTATATGTCTCTCTTGCAAATATCTCCCCTGTAAATTTTAGAAAAATAATAAAATATTGAATAACTTAATACCCATGAAATATTTTATGAAAATGGTTTTAAATGAATCACCATAACCTTCAAATTCTGATCTTTTGAATAATATCGATGTTCCAAAGTATTCTACTGCTCCACAGTGTTCTTCGGTATGACTCTCTTGCAAATCTCTCCACTACAAATTTTGGTAAAATAATGAAACAATGAATAGATTTTTACTATTTAAATGACTTTATGAAATTAGATTTTAAATTCACTCTCACTTTTCAATTGTAAAAAAACAAAGCTGTTTTTTTTAAGTTTTTTGAAACCCCTATTTGTCTATTGATATAATTCATCGGTGCATTTCTATATCAAACACATTGTTTCACTGAAAATTTATTCATCTTATATTATATTTTAGGATGAATCCACATGACTTGAAATACTCCATAGTATACGTTTTTTGCTCAAATTCGTCATATTATTAAAAAATTATTGTTGATTTTGTTCAAATGCATGGAGAAAAACATATAATATCAAATGGACAATTCTTTAAATTCTAGCCCATTTCATAGTGCTCAAATTCCATCATGGAGCTCTCCCTTTCCATCTCTAGTAAGTTTAGATTTTATTTGTGTTTAGATTATCTAATTGAATTTAATTTTTTTTTTATCCTTGTCAATCTAAATAAAAATGTATCCAAATTTGCAGGATCCTGATTCAAAATTGAGTTTAGATGTAGATAATATTCCACCAATTCAAAAACATTGGAAGCTCTTATTAGGAGCAACAACATACCCCAAGAAGTTGGTATATGAAAATGGACAACCTCTTTATGTCATCAATAGTAACATGCCAGATTCTAGCCACAATCCTGTGTCATCAACAATAATAATTAATGTTGGGTATAATGTGATTTGAACAAACCAATTGCATTGTGCTTACTAATATCATCGATGTACTATTGTTCAATATTTTTGAAATTAGTATTCAGAGGATGAGAAACCTACCTATCATTTTCCATTGCACCCCAATACAATGTCAAATCGAGAGAAGTTTGCAATAAGAGCACAACTCGGAGAGGAATCATACCAAGAATGGTTGAATCAACCACCTATTCAATTCCCACTACGTCCAGATTCACCAATTAGGAATGACTACAAAAATAGTAGTTCTTCACAAGTTGGCAATGGATTCAATGAAATAGAGGTTGGTATGGATGATTATTTATGGGATACAAGTTCCATTGAGACAACTTTGTTAGATGCATTCCAGAAATATGAGTGAGGGGATGATGCTCATATCACTGATACCTCATTTGAAAGTCTAAATCTACTTCCACCACCCCTCTCTTTCAACCTGTCCAGTCAAAATCTACCCAGATAGGGACAACAATGTTATTGTACAACTTGAAAACAAATTTTAGCATGTCAAACACATGTTTCTCGACAATATTAAGGTAACTGACCATCATTAAGCCCCTTATAATTTAAGAAATCTTGTCACACAATCAACATTAAAAACGATCAATTTTATGAACTCTAAATGACATTGTACATTTCTATTGTCCACTAACTACATTTTATCCAACAATAAGGTTCTTCCGAGTGATAATGTCTTGCTTGATAGCCGCAAAGAGACAAATAAGATGTTGAAAATATTAGGTGTTGAGTACATATCATAGCATGCATGTCCGAATGATTTTATTCTATATAGGGGAGAATATGCATACACAGAGATATCTTCGAAATATGGGCATGGCATATATCATAAATCAAATAAAAAGGGTAAATCACTTGGTTCTCCTCATAAAATATTGAGGCACATTCCTATAATCCCAAGGATTCAAAGGCTCTTTTGTTTCAAAGAATTAGCTATGTAGCAGGGATGGCATGCCTCGCACAAAAGTAATTCAGGAGATATGTGAATCCCAACATATTCAATAGACATGAAGCATATAGAGGATAGATGGCTGGAAAAATTCAAGGATAAAGTACAAAGTTTACGACCTAGCATAGCCATGGATGGCGTCAATCCATATTCCCTCCAAAACAACAAATATTTTGTTTGTCCTGTAGTAGTGATAACAATACCCCCCCCCATGGTTTTCCGTGAAGAATGAACATATTATGTTGGATATTATAGTCCCTGGTAGAATAATAGTAAAGAATATGATTTCTACCTAGAACCATTGATAGATCAATTGAAGGAATTATGGGATGGGATACATGTATACGATGTATCAACACCCATCGCAACATAGAGGAGTTTTACGTTGTATGGAATATGTTCTTATGCCACACATATTTATCTAGGATTAGGAGTTTTCTATGGTAAATTACATGTTTATTGATTTGTTTATATATGTAACAATACTTTTTGACATATTTATTTTTTTGTGATTGTTATGATCTTCAACGCTAACATGCTTTGTCTAAATTAATAATTTTATAGGTCTTGTCACAAAAGGATATCATGGATGTAAATGTTTTGGACCTTCTCTTAAGGCTAGGTGGTCCAACCACCTATGAAAGATAGTGTACTACTGTTGTAGGATATTCCTCCTATAAAAACACCCTTATAGAAGAGAAACATCTTCTTTCAATGGTAAAGCAAAGAGAACCCAAAGGCCTACAACAATGACACTAGTAGAATGGATTAGAGCATATGAGAGAGAGAAGGATATTACAAAAATGTTCAATTCAAATGGGGAGCCTATGTTCGATGATTCAAAATTATTTGACACTTGTGTTGAGAAATTTCCCATTGGGATGAAAAGAAAATCTATCTTTTATGAGCTCCCATATTGGGAGAATCTTAAGATTTCCCACTTACTAGATCCCATGCACATATTTAAAAATGTTTCCTCTTATTTATGGAGGCATGTATATTATAAAAAGAAAGTGACACATTGGTTGTTAGGAGAGTTCTTGTTTCTTTTTACTTTATGAAGAAACAAGAACNATGCACATATTTAAAAATGTTTCCTCTTATTTATGGAGGCATGTATATTATAAAAAGAAAGTGACACATTGGTTGTTAGGAGAGTTCTTGTTTCTTCATAAAGTAAAAAGAAACATTGGCCAAGAAAAGAAAGTAGAGGAGAGGTTAGTCCCTCTTGTTCTTTCAATCAAGGTGATGTCTCATGGATATTGAAGACAGATAATATTTCTTTGGAAAAGGAAGTTATATTGGGTGTGAAGGTTCCTTTTTTATATGGGTCTTCACTATGATGCAACTTCAATATGTAAGACCATTTTTCGAGTTAAAATCACATGACCATTTGAACCTTCTAAGAGTATGTATGTATAAAACATGATTTCAGTATTTGTTTTATAAATTCATGCCATGGGATAAAACACAATTATTTTTTTATGTTTTTACTATGTAGTGTGATTATCTTTTTCTCATGTGTGGGTATGTTAACCATGAATTCCCCCGAGAACTACGGAGTTCCATATCTAAATTACATTCATTTTTACATTGGATCACATCAAAGGATATTCATATGTCTAGCATTCCACGGTGGCGTCAAGAGATGGCTGAGATTTTTTGTATGTTTGAGGAGGAACTGTCGACAAGTTTCATGGACATGCAGGTTCATCTTATAATTCACCTAGTAGATGACATTGAATTAGTCAAAGTGGCATGGAGCTGTCATTTGATGTTTTTCATAGAGAGGTACATGAAGAAATTGAAAGGATATTTTCAACAAAAGGAAAAAATAGAGGAGTCTATGGCATAGGGGTACATATCATATGACTCTTTCTATTATGCTAGTGAGTACATCAAGCAGATCGAAAAAACAACAAGTGCGATGATTTGGGATGAATAAAGGGATAAAGACAAAATATAAGGGGAGCTTCACCAAAAGAATGAAAAAGGGCACATAGTAAAGAGTAAGTGACTTATCGTTTGTCAAATTTCTACACAGTAACTGCTCACATTGAACTTCATAATGTATATTTGGATCTGATAGGTACCATACGTCAGTTTAATTTCATGAATATATATATATATATATCAGCGAATTTAGAAATTGATGCCATCAATAAATTCATTCTTTACAATTCATAGGAAACACAACCGTGGATCACATTGTATGAACAAAAGAGGAGGAAATGGGACAATGAAATGAAAGAATTTAGACAGTTTAATGGTAGAAGCATGCATTATTCTAACCATTTAAAACAAAGTATGCCAATGGTATGCCCAAGTAGTTGGGTTTTTGACCAAGTTAAAGAGAAATGCAGTGCATCTAGTCATTACCCGTGTGATAAAGAGGATGCACTAAACATAGGCATTGAGTGAAACAACTCGGTAATAATCTCTTTGTGTATATTTTCAACTTCATAATGTACCTTTGAATTGTAACATATATATTTTGTACTTTATTGGTCGGGTTATTAGACACATGACACTGTGATTTTTTCACTTTTTTATAGGTGAATTTGTTCCAATCTATGTGGGCATATGGACATCATTTTCAAATAGAGGATGTCGATGATCGATGCATGATACAAGACTACAATGTAGAATTTGAGTTTGACCAATATAGTCAAGCTATCCACTTCTATAAAAACCTATTACGGGGGATGTTAGGTTATGTTGGAAAGATACAAGAGATCATTCAAGTGGACTTCTCTTCTTTCCAATGTGTTATTTTTAGGTGCAAGTGGTGGGACACCTTCGATCATGATGCAGGAGCATCACCAACAAAGCTCGAGTAAAGGAAAATTAAACGCCATCACAGATTTTTATGTGTGTTTTAAAATTCAAAGTGGCATATCATGTAAATATTTTGAAAGGATTGTAATTAAGAACATCTTTAATGTTTTGGAGTTGGATGATTTCATGAGAACATCAAAGAATGTATTTTTCTTTAATGTTGTAGATTGCAATATATCTAGAGATTTTTTTCTTATCTATCTGACTCAAATATTTATTATAATAAATTCTAGTAGTTGATAGTTTTTAATTCGATAGGATATCTCTAGATTAGTTGGAGGGAAGAGCTCGAAGAGCCCCTGCTGTATAAATTTTTGTATTGTTTCCCAGTAGAGGTCATTGGTACTCTAGTTGTTGAGAAGCTACTGAATCTATTGTATAGATTGCTAAAAAATATTGTAGAGGTTGTCGATAGTTGTTGTAGAAGTTGTTGAAGATTATTGGAGTTTATGAACACATGTGAATTTTAGTTGAATAAATATAACAAAGGAGCATTGTCCCAACTTCATGGTGTTTCCATGTTTATCTGAATGAATGTATGGTAGATTTTCTATTTATTTGAAATTCTCTGTTATTTCTTGTTCTTCTGTTTATAAATGCATTTACATGGGTGACTGTATGAGTCTATGAATTGTTAGATAAGTTTCAATTGTTTCTCTTCTACGATAAATTTCAAGTGTGCATAGTGTCCGCAAGGAGTGCATTGACAGAGTCTGTTTTGAATCACGAGTTAATAAGAGATGACATGAATCTTATAAGTGCAACGAATGCATAATTTCCGCAGGGTGTGTGTGACAAAGTCCATTCTAACTCAGAACGTTCTGGAGAGATAGATGGAAGGAAGTTTGTCAACAACGGGTGCATGACAAATTCTTTTGACTCAAAATATCAGAAGGAGTAGCGAAGGTTGTCCAAAGAAAAGTTAAGCTACATAGGAGGACCTATTGCAAAGAATGCACAGGATGACTTTTCAACTAAGTATCGAAGAGAGTATTATAAGGAGGAAAATGTTCGAGAGGAACAAGCTCTGGAGGGAGAGTGTAACACACCCATGGTGGGACATAAAAAATTTCATTCTTATTAAGAAAACAATACCCTCATTCTGGTAATCTATTCCATTATGCTCTTCTAGGGATTTCCAACCATGGTCTCCATGCTCCGAACCGAGCTTAGAAATGGTAGATATCCTCTTCCCAGTCCTTCAAGTGCTTCCATTCCCCATATACTTGCATATGACCATGGGCTATGAACAGACGCCAAAACAATAGGCACTAAAACAACCGCTACGCGGATCCTATTGAATGGAAAATCTTTGAAATTCACAATCCAGTGTCACTTGTACTCGGGGATTTTGATGGTTCTGATTTGATTCGCGACATCGGTGTTTTGGATCTTCAAACATTTCTGTAGCATTTTCTCCCAAAGAGTTTTCTTCAGGAGTTAAGGATCATGCACCATGCGACTTTCCTGATCAGCGGTCCTAGTTTAATTCACGACTTCGACATTTAGGAGATCTGAACATTCCAACAATTGGTTCTCCTAGAGTAATTTCTTCTAGATTCAAGGATTGTGTGCCATGCATCCTTTCCGATCATTTGTCCTAGTTTACTTTGAAACTTCAACATGAGGTAGATCTAAACGTTCCAACAATTCGTTCTCTTGAAATACTTTCTTCTGGAGTCAAGGATCGTGCACCATGCATCCTTCCGTTTGACAGTGGGGATCCAATTTGGGCGACCCTCTAATATGTGTTTATTTATCCTCACTTCCGAAGTAAATTATCTAGTAACATGTGTCTCTCACAGATCAAAAACTATCAATCACTTCGGGACTTCGAAATCCCAACCATTTCACCACCCACTTGGGAGAGGTATGTGTGTCCTAGGGGCTAACACATAGCTAGGTCAGGGGTGAAACGTTCAATTTTTTCTTTGGTTTGATCATCGTTCAGCCTCCCACAGGTTTTCAGGGACATGATCTGGCCAATACCGATTTGCTCACTGATTGACGGTTCACAGTGATTTCGGGGCCCCATGGTATTTTTTATTTATCGTAGATCTCAATCTCCACAATCCAAAAAGTACTTGTACAACTCGATCCAATCATTGTCATTGATCCTCCATCCCGATGATATCAATGACATTTGGTGAATTTTTGGTTGTGAACTAGAACATCCGCTAAATTCACCTTCGTGCTCCACAATGATTCACCACCATCGATCTCTATTCAAAGATCGATGCTTCACAGCAATTGTGGGGCCCAATATTCAAAATGTGGGAATTTCTCACCCAAATCTGTCTAATCGAGGGCGTTGATCTTCCATCCCTAATGAGATCAAAGACATTTATGAATTGTGGGTTAAGAACTAGCATGTCCTCTAATTTCACCTTTGTACTTTGCAATGATTCCCAACCATCGATCTAACCGAGTGAATGATGTTTGATTCATTAATTCCAGTGGGTCTTTGAGTCAATATAATGGTTGTGATGGGTTTTCCTCTCAATGGATGGTTTGCATCCATCTTCTCTGCTAGGTTCCTAATTCATCTATGACTCTTATTACTCAGGGAGTTCGGGTACCTTCGACTAAAGTGAAGTTTGACATTCAAGGCATCAAACTCCTGAAACTATGAAATCATTATGAACTAGCTCCTTATGGGCTTATTGCAAGATTCCTTGACCCAGGTCACATGGAACTTTAGATGAATCTTTGGGTATGAGCTTTACTCTTATCCAAGTTTTGACTAAGGTTGTGGGCGCAAATCCAAGTCCTCTCAGACTTCTGGTCTGATGGAGACACCTCCCTAACTTGAAAAACTTAAAGTTTTGAAATAAGGCAAGGTAAACTCGTGAGGTTACCGATACGGTAGAAATGCCAAGAGGCCTTCTCCGACTCGGGGGCTGTGAGGTAGCTCCCTGGGGAAAACACCTTTGAGCATTAAACTAGAGCATACGATAAAAGAAGAGGCATAATCTCTTAAGGACATCAACGTATATATGTATCTTAACCCTTTCAATGAAGAAAAATTTTATAAAGATGTATATACATGCATGCAACCATTAATTCTCGATTCAATGCATAGAGTATGAAAACACTTGTCAGAAACAGATAACGTGAGGCTACTACTAGAAAGGGTGCTCGTTTCCACCCAACTATAGGCTCAGTAACTCCTAACGGATTTACCACTAGCCACCCCTGAGGTAGACCACGATGCTTCTCAACATAATCATTTCTTTTGGATCAGTGACAGTATGGATGGAGGTTACTCTCCTCCTCCCACATGATCTCGAAAATGGTTTATAAGATACCAAGAAAGGAGGTCCAACCTCATTTATCATCTTGTATCATAACTTTCTTACTCATTTCCTGCAACCAAAAAATTTATCCCCTTGGTTCTCCCTTGAACCCCAGAGATCATCTTCGCATATTTGTACTCTTCATAGATCCCCCCTCTCCCATGACCCCCACCATTTCCTTTCCTTCCCTTTCTAGCAATATTACATGTGGCCCAAATTCCCAGCCCGTGGTCAGGTCTGGAATCCATACAGATGGGCGGTCTACCCCATCCCCTCATTAACTCTTAAGGAGGTCTTCCTACCTACCAGCCTAACTGTAATTCATTCATGGGTCAGATGGTTGTTCTAATCCAGAGAAATTAATTCCAGTGAGGTGTTGGTTCAGTGGAGGTTAACACAACCATTCCTAGTCCCCTCCACCATCTCTTTCATAGCCTTTGTGGTCTCTCTTAGCACATCCCCTTTCTAGTATTCATGCAAAACGTATCCATTTTCTATTAAAACAATAGAATTTACATTCACCAACCTTTCATACAAAGTTCCATCAAATCAAATATTCACACCTTTGAGTTTTCCATAGTTCCTTGGCCAATATAGTTATATTTACAAACTGGGGGAAACAATGTGTTACAATTCCCTCCCTTTAAATAATTACAAACTTGGGGAAACAGGGTGTTACAATTCCCTCCCCCTTAAAGGAACATCATGCTCGATGTTCAATTTGTCAACATGATATGTATATAAAACAGTAAACAAAATAATTTATGCATGTCTCGTGGAATCCTCCATTTCCCACGTAGCCTCATTTGGGCCAAAGTTTAAGAAATACACCTTGACCTATGCAATGGTTCAATTCCTGAGTGAGGTTTCCTTCCTATCGAGTATGCATTGAGGTTCTAGAGGGAATTTTGCCTCTGACTCCACTTGGATCATAGACCAATCAATTATATGATTAGGATCATGTACATATTTCTTCAATAATGAAACATGAAAAAAATTATGTTCCTTTACTGTGGGAGGGAGAATTATACTATAGGATACAGGTCCCACTCTATCAAAGACTTCAAAGGGTCCAAAATACCGAGGTTCCAGCTTGGCACAAGCTCCCCTTCTCAAGGAACATTTCCTGGGTCTAACTCTGAGATAGAAATGGTATCCTATCTTGAACTCTATGGGGGTTCTCTTTTGGTCGACATAGATATTTTGTCTATCCTAAGAGATTTCCAAATTATGTTTTATTTGAATCACTTGTTTATCCATTTCTTTCAGTATGTCTGGTTCAATTGTAATTCTATCCACTAGATTACTCCAACTGATTGGAATCTTTCACTATCTACCATAGAGGTATTCAAACGAGCTCATCTTTAGTGACTCTTGATAAGCATTCTTGTAGGAAAATTCTACCAATGGCAAGTAGTCTTCCAACTTCTTAGGGTGATGCATTACATGCATCCTTAACATGTCTTATAATATTTGGTTTACTCTTTCTGTCTTTCCATCCGTTTGGGGGTGATAAGTTTTGCTAAACAACAATTTAGTCTCAAGACCAACCATCAAGGATTTCCAAAAGCTTGAAGTGAATCTTGTGTATCTATCGGATATAATCTCTCCAGGTATGCCATGCAGTTTGAATATCTCCTTCATGAAGATGTTGGAAGTATCAATTTCCTTGCAAGTCGATTTGATAGGAACGAAGTGAGCAGATTTACTGAATTTTTCCACCACTACCATGATGGAATCATTCTGCTTAGCCAATATTGGTAATCCAGTTATGAAATCCATGGAAATGGTTTCCCATTTCCATTCTGGAATTAGTAGGGGTTGTAACAAACTTGTTGGGTGCCAGTGTTCTGCCTTGACTTGCTGGCATTCTAGGCACTTAGCTAGATAGTAGGCTATGTCCTTTTTCATTTCAGGTGAATAGAATTGCTTCTTAGTGGACGTGATCATTTTATGATATCCTGGGTGACCTCTTCAATTCTTCACAACTTGGAATTAACAATATTTTTTTGTACTTCAGTAGGCCTTCATTAAGCAACTAATAGCCTTCATACTTTAGCCCTGTAGGCTCTTGATTTAGGTATGAGTTCATGATCTTGAAGAATGCATATGTTTCTTGTGCATTCCTAATTCTTTCTCTTGCATCCATTTCACACATGCTTACTACTTCCAGGTGAATTTTTTTGACACTTCTTCTAAGGGCATTGACTACCCTATTTTCCTTCCCTTTGATGTGTTTGATTTTGAATTTGAACTAACTAAGGAGATCCATCCACCTAGCTTGTCTAACATTGAGTTTTGGTTGATCAAATAGGTGTCTCAACCCACAGTGATATGTCATAAGTACAAATATCTTACCCATGAGGTAATTCCTCCACATTTTTAAAGAATGCACTATGGAATCCAACTCTAGATCATGGGTCACATAATTGATTTCATGCTCATTCAATTTCGTATATGCGTAGAAAATTACACATCCCTCTTGCATAAGGAATCCTCCAAGTCCTTCCTTGCAGGCATATGTACACATGAGGAATTCATTATCAAGGTCTGCAATATTTAGCACAGGTGCATCGGTTAGGAGGTATTTCAATTTCTGAAATATTTCTTCGCATTCCGATGTCCAAGTGAATTTAACCCCCTTTTTATGGAGGGCAGTGATTGGACAATAAATCTTGGAAAATCCCTTTATGAACCTTCTATAATATCCCGCTAATCCCATAAAGGATTGGATATCTAATACATCCTTTTGGGTAGGCCATTCCACAATAGATCTGCTCTTCTCAGGGTCTACTGCCACCCCTTATTCAGAAATAACATGGACCAAGTAATGTACTTTCTTTTGAAAAACATTACACTTACTAAACTTAGCGTAGAGCTGATGCTCTCTCAGTACTTGAAGTACAATTCTAAGATGTTCTTCATGTTCCTCTATATTCTTGGATTAGATTCAGATATCATAAATGAAAACCAATATTAGTCTATCTATGAATTTGTTGAGTACATTGTTCATCAAGCACATAAAAGTGGTGGAGTGTTTATGGGCGTAAGTGACACACCGTCAAATGGAAGGATAGATCTAGACTAGGGTTGTCTAACTAACCCAATCCGTTTGGTATGACCTATCCTGATGGGTTTAATGGCTCTATTACCTAACTGGGGTCCTAAAACAAATAAAGAAATAAACTATTATAAAATATAACTACGATACTATGTACATGAATTTAATTATTTGCAAGAGTTAAAACAGAAACATAAATATCAATATGTGATTATGAACAGGGTATTTACAAATTGCAAGTTTTGGTGGATGTCTTGAGAAATCAATGTTTTTACAATCATTTATAAAGTAGATAAAGAAAGCACATATTTTTATATTTTCTGTTTAATAGTTTAAAATCTAAGAACTCAAAAATATACTAATAAAACATAATCTAAAACAAGAATAGAATAACAATCACATCCAATTTAAACTGTCTTATTTCATTAATAAATAAACTAATAACATAAAATCAATATGAATAAAACTAACTTAAGATTAGTCACAAAACATCTTCACATCCCTGTGTAATTCAAATTTCCAGTTATCTTGCCAGTGACAAAAACCTGTAATAGGCTTGTGCTAACATTCCCAGAATAAACTCAAGGTATTTTCGGAGCAAGGATATAAGAGTATAATAATAAACATATAGATCCAATGACCTTGTAATGATGAGTGCTTATAGTAAAAAAAAATTAATATGAAGCATTCATATAATACATCAATTTAACATCAAGCATAAATCAAATGATATTAAAATGAAATAACGGTCACATTTATCATATATGAACAACAAATTATAGATAGAATTTAAAGTACCAGATAAAATGAAACATTATATGCTAACAAGGCTAAATATGTATAAACATATTAATATTCCAAAATATACAAGGAAAAATGTAATGCAACAATGTCACATTTGTCTAAAGCCGAAATGTGAACAACTTGTCCATACAGTATTGGTAATTACATGTCCATAATGTGTTCTATTCAAATATCCCTTCACTAACAAGTGTGAACAATATTTAAAGTAATCCAGGATACAAATACTCATACCACACAGGATAGAGTTGAATGTCCCAAAATCAAGTAATATTACAAAAATAATGAATTGGAAACCACACATACAAGAGTTGGTTTGTTTAAAATTAAATCAATTTTTTATAAAACATAAATAAGGAGAAACTACTAATCATTTAAGCATATAATTGAAAGTATTTACTCCAATCAATCAACAACACATTCTCCCATTTCCTCATAATATAAAAACCAATTGATATATTAGAAAAAAAATTACTAATAACTAATTATTATTAAAAAGCGACTGGCTAAAAAATCATAGATTTTGTAGCCATTCTTAATTTTAGTAAATGAAATCAAAATTCAAATCTACTTATTTCGACTTAGATGAAAGAAATGAATGAAATGAAAATAAAATCATTTTACCATTAAAAATTAGCCAAAGAGGGATCACACAGTTCAGAGTTTATAATTTCTTTGACACTGGTCATATTCTTAATGACTATGTTTTCAGGCCTCTTGATTCGTTTAATCTCCCTCTCTATATGTTCCTTAAGATCAAGGTTCTATTGCCTCAGCAGATCATTCTGAGCAATCAAGGTTCTAATTCGGGCCTGTGAGACAGGAACATCGGTATAGTAGCGCTCTACCCAATCGAGACAACTATCACAACGTAGCGAGGAGATGGCAGATTGATGTGGGACAAAGTCGAGAAAGGGTGCTTTAGTCTTACCCTCTTTTTGTTTCAGATCATGGCCAATACCCAAAAATCTCTTTTTACCCTTAAGACATGGGGGTAAATTGGTGACAAAATCATATGGTTCGACATGGGTGATAACCTCTCTCTTTGAACATTGATTTTCTGGGTCTTCTCAGGCTAAGAAATCCTCTATCTCACGATCATAACCCTCATCGATATCGATTAGATCAATCAAGCTCAAATGAGTATCCTTTCAGTTCCTTATTTTTCCAAAGATTAGGCGACCGACCTTATTCTTGAAACCCAAATATTTGCACTGTTGTTTCCTTCCTTGAAAGAGTTTCTTGAAATCATATTGAACATTAAATTTTAAACTAGCATCGTTCACAGGCACATGAGGATCATTTCCCTTCAATTCATAAGTCACTTGTTCTGAATATATTGTAGGTGAAAACCTACACGATGATCCTTTATCCAGAAGGGTGTCATCAATAAACTCTCACCCATCAATTCAATTAACGAACTCATTTTCAACCACTGGCTTGTCTGAGTTAGGGTTTGCAATTAAAAGAGGTTTGGTTGTAGGGTCAGCTTGGGTGAAGCCATTTCTCATCATAAAGGTTTCCCAACTGTCACCTATGTTTGACAGATGATACACCAACAAAATTTTAACAAGTCCATGGTGGAATAGGCTTGAATTGATACCCTGTCACCTGTAACGCTTGGAAATCTTGTAGAGACTCATCAATAGGTAAAAGGGCATATCTAACTCAAAACCCATGAAATTCATAAGAAAATGGATATGGTATATAAAAACTAGACCGTATCGACCTTCACACGTAACAAATTGCTTCGCAATTAACAGTAAACTATGCCATCTAGGTTTTAACAGAGTGATAGAAATACCTTTCACACAGCAAGTGGTTTTACGGGACGTCATAAACAAACTCCATGGGAATTATTCTATTCTGGAATTTTTAAACCATCACTCATCCTTTGATGAGAGCCCTGTTTCTTTTGTCATGAATTCCTCAGTCAATTTCAAGTGTATATCTCCAATCTTGGCTTGGAAACCTTCAAATATTTGTGTGAAATATTTTGCAACATGGAGATTATAACCCTCAAAATGTTTGAGGAATATATCCCAGCTATGATCCTTTAGGTCGTCAATAGCATCGTCATGGGATAGTAAGACTTGGAATCCGTTCAGCTCTATGCAAATGACAGGTGCAATGACCACTGTAACAAAGATGCAACATAAATCACTTGGAATAGCTTTAGATTCCCAACGTGTGAGCAAAAGAAATAGGTTTGAACGGAGAGTGGAAGCATGAAAATAGAAAATCCTAGTGGTTATCATAACTCAGATAGTGAGAATGAAAACCAGAGGCTTCATTGTATTCCTTACCATCTTGCATGATGAGTGCCAAAAACTACAGAGTACAAAACCCTATGCAGATAATGAATAGCTTCATTAATGTTTTGAGCCAGCAAGGTAAGGCGAAAATGCAAGTACAACAGGTGTGTACTCATTGGCATGAATGTTGATATGACCATTGAAATCATGAGAAGAATATAAAAAATTAATCAAGTCTCTTCATGTATCAAAACAATTCGACAATGAACCATTGAACCATTGAATTCATAACAACCATATTAACACAAAAATTCGATAGTGGATTAATCAATCATTTCATATGATTTGAATTTTAATTACATATGGGTGGTTTTTTTTGAAAGATATTTCTAAGGCAAAAAATTATTAAACCAAGCCAAGTTTGATGTTTAATTCATGCTTACAGTCATAAATTAAAAATAAAACAAATGAAAATGAAAAAAACAAATTAATAAGGTAAGCTTTTAATCCAACAATCATTTCGAAACTCAGAAAAATGTTTAAAAAATTGAGGTGATGGTTGTCAACAATGGAGACGTACTGGGAGAAGCAGTCATCTCTGCATCACCATAAAATTCATGTTAGGGTGAATCAGAAAAAATAATTTTTTTAAGAAATAGTTTACGATAGGTCAATCATTTTGATCAAAAGTCAGAAAATAGCGTAGTCTAGCATCAGATGTACTTTTGTCAAATTTTTTTATCTGGTATCAAGTCTTGATTACGAGTGGAACGATGTCTAGGCAACCAACTCCGATACTGTTGACATGGCCACTATTGCCAGCAGGCATCCATAGCCTCATAAGGGCTGTCATTTAACCAACTCTAACACCTATGTCCTGTCCAAGAGTCATCCATTCATGATAAATAACATATTTACTTTTGATCAATTCAAAAATACATACCTGGAAATTTTCTTAAACTCGACATTTCCTCACTGTCAGCATGCATGTTCAGTACCCCGATAAAGTTTCCTTGGCATCATGCATGCATTTACCCGCTGCCAACAAACATGTTCAGTGTCTCGGTGGGTTTACAAACACTTCCCACACCTTGCAGTGCTTTCAAATCTCTAGAATTTGTTTATAAATTTGCAAAAACTTTATGCTATTCAAGAGAGCGGGGTGATACCAAAATTCTCAGATTTTGAAAACAAAACTTGATCCTTTACAACGTATTTTCTCGTTTAATGAACTTCATCATGATATGAACACTTAGATTTCTGTTAAGAAACCATCTCAAGGACGGGAAGGTATAATTGAGTTGTTTTCCTTAAAACAAGGACAACATTAAGAATTTTATTAATGATAATCGTGTCTTCTCGTAATTTTAAAGAGAAACCAGGAACATTGATTTGAATAGAAATTTACTTCTGCTTAACTGAGTTTTATCATTTACAGCATTGGTTCTTTGAGAAGTCGTTAACTATTTTTCACGAATAAAAATTCTTATTTCCTTTCCACAAATGAAATGGTGACTCAAACGTAATTATTTGGAAAACAAATCAAAATGAGGCAAAATGGAAAGAACGAAAATTCAAAATAGAAAAGAAAATTCAAAATATGTACAAAAGGGTGGATTTGAAATCATTAGGTGAAATACCTTTTGAGAGCCTAGCCATTCATTGGGAAATTTTCTGGTTGTCCCTCCAAATTATGATGACGGAAAGAGATGGGACCCAATTTTTCAGAAAATACAAATGGTCATAGCCAGAGATTCTAGAACTTTATATGTTCCCCGTTTCCCTCGTTCTCTTTATCCCACTTAAGAACTAGATCTCTGACATAAAAATCCCTATCTAAAGAATAAATTTAATCAAACCATCTTTTAACAATTTGTTGATGTTGATCCAGTTTCTGCTTTGCTTGTGTTCTTACTTCCTCCAATTTTAACAAGGCATTAATTCGATTTTCTAGGGGAGGGAACTCCTCTTCTTGAAATATCTGCGACAATTGTAGAGAAGGGAGTAAAACATGTGGGGGAAGAATGTATTCTCTTTCATAAATGAGGAAGAAAGGGAAATTACCAACATAAGGTTTTGGTGTTACCCTATCAGCCGAGAGTGCATTGTATAGTGCATTGTGCCAATTTTTGTGATTTTATGAAACTGTCCTTTTAATAATCTTGATCAAATTTTTGTTTGTTGATTTTGCTAAGCCATTTACTTGAGGGTAATATCTTGCATAATAATTCAGTTTAATCCCTTTTTCCAGAGAAAAAACATTCATATCAAGGGATGAAAAATAAGAGGAATTATCAAACACCAGACATTAAGGAATGTCAAATTGAGTGATGATATGAGAGTTAATAAAAGATACTACCCGAATTGTGTTTACTACTTTTAAAGGTACAACTTCAGACCATCTAGTAAAATAGTTCGTTGTTGTAATGATATACTTGTGTTGCTGCGAATAAGAGGAATTAATTGGTCCTATGATATCAAGACCCCATTGCTGAAAAAGGGAATCTACAGTAACAGGTTGCAAAGTGAATGTTGCCTTTTTCACGCGTCCTACATCCTTTTGGAAAATTATGAATCTATGGGACAACGCATGGGTGTCTTTAAACAAGGTAGGCCAATAGTATCTGGCCCTTATCACTTTGTGAGAAATGGTATCTCCACCAAAGTGACCATCGGCTTCACATGCATGAAGTTCATATAAGACTTTTCCTGATTCTTTTTTTTCTAAATAACACAAAAGAACACCATCAAAGTTCTTTCGAAATAATACATCATTGATTAACTGGAATGATGTAGATTTAAGCCTAAGTGCTCTTCTGTTTTTAGGATCAAGATTAGAAGGAGCAGATCTATGTGTCAAATAAAATTTAATGTCTTCATACCATGAATTGGAAGTGAATTGTGCACAACTGATCTATTTTTCATTGCGCTGATTTACAGTTGAGGTGTTTATTTGACTTTCTTGTCCTTCAACTGAATCAACCACTAGTTTACACATGCCTTGAACTCTGACAATTTGTGCAGGGGTTATTTCAAGGTCATATTCTTGTAATGACATCATACAATTTTCCCTTTTCTCACCCAGTTCTTTTTGTACTAACAGGTTTCTTACAACTGGGTAAGGAACACTAACCTTGGTTCTAGATTTTGACAGGTATGACTAGAAGTGTTTCACTACTTTGAAAACAACATATGTCTGTTGATACACTGTTGGGTAGTTAGTCTCTACTCCTTTGAAATCTGAGCTCATGAAGGCAATGGGTATCTCATTGCTTTCAACATTCTTTTTTTTTAACACAACAACATAAGATCGGTCAGAAGCAAAGGTATAAATAGTGAAATCCTAAGAAAAATCAGAACTCGTCAAGGAAGGGGCTTTTGTTATTGTTTTTCTAATTGAATTGAAGGCTTGACTTTCTTGTGATCTGAAATGATATAAAAAATACTTTTTAATTAAATTTTCAATGCTCTAACCATTTCTGAGAAGCTTGGGAAAAATCTTCTGATGAAATTAATCTTTCCTAGAAAGGACTGCATGGGTTTTTTAGAAGAAGGAGGGGGAATCTTAGCAATAGCTTGGGTTCTTTTAGGGTCAATAATTATTCTATACTTAGACACTATAAACCCAAGCAGTTTACCTTTCTCTACTGCAAAGACAGATTTCTTAGGTTTGAGGGATATGCCGAACTTGCGACATCATTCGAGGACAACCCTAAGGTGAGACAAGTGATCTTTCTTGTTTTTATAGAATACAATGACATCATCCAGGTAGATCACGACCAACTGGTTAATGATGCCACAGAAAGAAATGTCCATTTCTCTCTGGAAAGTGTTGTCGACATTTATTAGTCCAAAAGGCATTTTCCTATAGGCATAAGTGCCCCATGGGGTGTGAAAGGTGGTTTTAAGATGATCTGAGGGAGACATGAGGACTTGGTTGTATCTAGAAAAGCCATCTAGTAAAGATAGTCTTTCGGAACCAGACACCTACTAGAGAATTTGTTCCATTGGGGGAACAGGGTAGTTATCTTTATCAGATGCTCGGTTTAGGTTCCGAAAATCGACACAGAGTCGAATTTCACCACTTTTCTTCCTTATAGTGACTAGATTAGACACCCATTGTGTGTGAATCACTCGGAAAATTATCTTTGCAATGAGTAATTTATTAAGTTATTTTTTAACTGTGGGTTCCAATTTAGGGTGCATCTTCCTCAATTTCTATTGAAAAGGATGTGTCCAGGGTTTCACGGGGATGACATGTTGTATGATATTGGGGTCAAATGTTTTCAAGTCATCATATGTCCACCCAAAAACATCTTTAAATTATTTAAACAATTTTATAAAAGCATATCGTTCTTGCTCAGAACATCCTATTCCCAGATTAATATTTTGAGGATTTTCCTTTGTTCCTAAATAAACCATCTCATAGATCAAAGATGAACTGTTCATTTTACAATTAACCGTCCCTCTAAATTTATCATGCAAGTCATAAAATTTCTCTAGTCTTACAACAGATATGGGGAAAGAGTTTACCATATCAGATGTCAATTAAGGAGATCTAGGATCTTATATTACCGTGAAGTTTTAGAGGTTTTCTTAGTGAGTGCCTTCATCAATGAATGCACCTTGGAAGGTATCTTCCATATGCAGAACGTTAAATCTGTTGGTCATCGTCAAATACTCTCCAATTTGTAATGTTATCTATGTTGAGATTTGTATACCTTGGAAAGTGGTCCCCATGTGCTTATGGGTCTCTAAGCACAAAGGGGGAAGACTTTTACCCTCATACTTTACTTTATGTTTCTAATTTCACTTTGACTTACGAGCTTTAAGTCAAAAGTGAAATATGTCACTTAAGTTATAAAGTGACAATTAATTCACAATGTGGGTGAATTAATAGACATAAAGC
>SNQJ01S0014421.1:159190-171992 GCA_010110895.2 Picea sitchensis | reverse complement strand
TTATCATTTTCATGTTTGAATGTTATAAGCTGTATTGAGTTGTCCCATTGATCCACATTCACAAAATACAAAAAACATTCATTTCTTAAGTTACCAAGCACCTCTGGTCTGCAACCACAGAGGGTTTCTTGGAGTGATAACACCTTCCTCGTCGCAGATTACATAATTGGGGGATGAACTAGCCCAACTAAGAAGACTTGTAGATGCGATAGAGGCTCAACTTTAGAGAGTCCAAGAAGAAAAGGAGAAGGCTACATAAGCCTTGAAACAAGAGAAGGATGAAGCCTTAAAACTATTAAGAGTAGCGTGGTACAGTCTAACCACCTATGAAAATGAGAAAGATGAGTTTCAGGCGATGGGTCCAACTATAGATAGAAAATGAGAAGTTTATCGCAGAGTGGGCCACGGTTAAGGAAACTGTGAGTAAAGTATGCCACTTTGTGCCAAGTTTGGCATAGGAGGAACAAGAGTCAGTCAAATCTCAAGTAGAGAAGCTCGTTGAGACCATCCAACAACTTCAATAGAGGATAACAGAGTTGGAGGTTCAAGAAGTACTGAGCACTCTGCAAGAGGTGTGCTACCAGAGGGACGAAGCTTCTAAGAATGAAATTGTAAGGATTAGATCCCTCGCCTTAGAGAGAAAACAACTGAGTGAAAGAAGTGCGCAAACATATGAATGCTTCACAAAAGATACAGAGCTAAGGAAACTGGAAGCATAGTTATAGGAGGTGCAATAGCAAGCACTGCCAGTACAGGCACAGATGAAGCTACTCACTGTGGTAGAAAGAATGAAGAGATCTCAGGAACAACACACAGTGAAACAAAAGATTACTGCCCTCTAGGGTAGGGTAATGGAAGTCACACAGAAGATAAAAACTATGTAGGATGAAGCCTGCAAGGTGTTTGAATAAATTGAGGGACAATGCTCGCAATTGGACCAAGTGGTTGCAACAATGGAACAATGCCTGGAAGGGTCTGTTATAGAGTAGACAATCCAGGAGCTCGTTGAGCAGGAGGCTCAGGCAAAGAAACACGTCAAGGCAGCTCGAGTTAAGCTCGAGGCCTTTGAAGCAACATTAACTAAACGTGATTTACTTGGGACGAGTCACAAGTGAGTGTTGGGGGCCTATTGGCCCTTGACCAAGTTTCAAGGAAACCTTGGTCAGGTTTGGACCACTTTTTGGACCTCAACACATTGGTCGAGGAAGGAGCGGCCTGGCGGAGATGAGATCACAGATCTCACTTATTTTTCGGGCTATGTGGACCCAGTAAAGGGTTCCTTAGGGTTTTTGTAATGGGTTAAGGGATGTCGGCCCATGGGTTCTCCCATGTTTAGGCAATTTTGTAAGGAATTGTAAAAGTATAAATAAGTGTAAGAATGTATGGTAGAAGCAGCAATGTAAGACTGAAGTATTGGTAGCTAAGTGCAATTAGTTTTGGGTTTCTTTGTGCAACAGGATGTGTATGTAAGGCTATATTCTCGATAGAGAAGTTGTCTTTGTGCCTTGACCTAGTTTTGGGAAGAACAATCTGGTGTTTAGTGCACAGATCTCTTGTCCTATGTGAAGCTTGGCTCTGTGGCTTAGTGCAAAGGATATAATTATTGTAATATATTGAAGAATAATAAATAATACGAAGGATTTGGTGGACGTATCCCCACACTGGGGTGAACCACATATATCCCGTGTCTTTGGTTTGCTTTGTGTTGTGCTGTTTATGTTATGAATCTACTCAGTTCTTCTATGTATGATAGATATATATATTGATGCTTAGTTCTTTATTTGTGTTAAATGAATGTTATATCTAACTCAATTCTATGTGCTAAGTGGTTGAAGTGATTGATCATTTATTGTTACTGCACCGATCTATATTAAGAACTTGTTTTGCGATGTTAATAAAGTTAATAAACTACTACATATCATCTTCTAAGTGTTACTAGAATACCTTGGAAGTGTGGTTATCACATATCTGTGTCCCAGCTTGGTTACAAACACTTGTGTCCTGTAACCCCCCTGCCTCTACCTCAGGTAATACTTCTACTTTGAAGGTGTTTCTGAAAGGGCTAGTAGTTAGGGTTTTGTTGGTGCATTGTTGAAGCGTTGAACCCTGGGTCTTCCCTCATGCCAATAAGACAGAAGGAAAATTGTACTAATTTGAATATCACTTGACTGATATTGATTAAAGTGTAATATGTGAACTTTCTCAACAAAACATGTCTCCCTTGCA
Organism: Picea sitchensis; assembly: GCA_010110895.2. Lineage (NCBI taxonomy): Eukaryota > Viridiplantae > Streptophyta > Pinopsida > Pinales > Pinaceae > Picea > Picea sitchensis. Next base: position 169,766 of record SNQJ01S0014421.1, on the reverse strand, counting down.
TCTCATTAACAAGGGATTTTCCAAGATCCCAACTTCTTTCTCTCAATATATTCCGCAAAACTATGTTGTAGGAAAATATAGATGGCCTATAATCCCCTATTCCTGATTTTGTACAAATATTGTGATATTTCATAGCATTGGTTCCTTTAAACTTTGGACAAAACCCATTAGTCTTCCATATTTCAATTCACTTGGTGTGATATAAATATTATAATCAAATTAAGAAGCAAGAATCTCAAAAATAAGCTACTGCATCAATGACAATTAGAAGAGTGGTAACCTTCTTTTCTTCCACATAAACAATGGTTATTATACCTTGAAAAGTTTCCACTTTGCAGAGGAAGATCTGAGTAATTTAGATTCAATGTTTGTGTCATACTTGGAACAAGACTAGCACAATCCTTTTCTGCAGTATCGGCTCCACTTTTATGAATTCCATAAGGTTGTTCAAGTTGTTGTAAAATTTCCATAGGACCTTGAGGTCTGAGGCCCATGTTAGAGCCTTTTCCAACAATTGTAGACAACAATAAATTGGGCATATCAAATAATGCATGGGCCTCCTATAATAAAATGTATTGTTGGTGCATTCTATTATTTATTTCATCCTCAATCTATTGTCATGTAAATTTCATTAGATTTATATATTGTAGAGAATAATAGGGAAATATTGAGGTTGCAAATAGGAACCAAAATGAGGATCTCAAATATATTGTTGTTGAAAACCTAATACAAAAGACACAACAAAACTATTTCAATAGTATGTCTATTTCTCCAACATTTCCATTATTATTTGAAAAGGGATATGATACTCGATCTAAGGTAGAACCAACAACTAATTGCATAATTTTGTTGTGATTCTTTCCTTCCAGTTGCTTGGTTTTCAAGAAAAACTCATGTTCAATTGTGCTAGTAAATTGGTTTTCACAATTGAACTTATTTTTCTCTTTACTATTCTCTTTATTTGTTTATTACATTGTCCTACTCTACTTGGAAAAAGAAATCATTTCATCAAGTATAAGAGTATTTCCAATGTATCCATGTGTGTAACAAGATTACAAATGAAATCATATTCAGGTTTGAAAAATATACTTTGGTAAAGACCAGAACACGAGGGACCAACTGCATTGATTGATATGGTGCCAAGAGATGTTGAAGGATGGAGTGGTATTGTGGCCTCACAATTGTTTAGAACCAAGTTTTGATGGGATGTTCGTCTCCTCGGTTCTCTTATTCATTAGCAACTATCACCATGCCCTCCTTTGTCATGCCATACAGATCTTCTCCCTACTTTCTCTCTTGAATGCATTAGGGATATAATGATAAACATGCTAGAATTTCCTCGATCTCAAGTTCTAATGTCTTCTCTCCATCAAATATTTTCGATGGTTATTTGATCTCTCCTAGGTATTCTTTTTTATGTTTCTCATGGAATTTTTTTCTCTTTGATCACTTTCCAAGATGTAGATATGTTCCTGATTGTTGTCAATATTTTCTCCTCCTAAGATGCATAGATGTTTCCAACTATTGCTAGGTTTTGAGAGATTTCTTGGAGTAATGTCCTCCACATTCTTGAATATTATTAAATTCTTTTTGTTGGTTGATAACCCCTATTTCACAACATGGATTATTGCATGGGTCTCTTATAACACCTTAAAAATAGGAAAACAAATGAAATCAATGGAAATTAAAGCATGATACTCAAAGAAAACTTAAGCAACCTGAGAATCTATCATGGATTTGAAATCCTCGTGATAATGGGACCCTTATTTCACCAAGTTATTTGTTCACATGAGTTATCTCTTTACTTTCCATGCACCAAAATAAAATAAGACACCTTGAACCAATATGATGAGGGCTAAGAGAAACCAACTAAAGTGAATGCGTTGGGATAAAACCCTTCCAGAAATCCTAAAGTGAGGGTGTCTTCCTGTCTTACTATTTATCGTCCTCCAAGTCCTAAAAGACGGCGAAATAGAATTATGCATAAAAACAAAAAAAATTATAAGTGATCTAATCCCTTTAGCACATCCTTGGAAATGACACCAAAAATGTCGGGTTATTTATATGCATAAATACTTGACATTAAATCATCAATCTGAGATTTTTTAGAATTCAAGATACAAGTACAGGAAATTCAATATCAGAGCCTATTCTAGCCTACACTAACAACTAATGTCGACAAAACACACTTTGGAACCCAATAAATGAAATCAAATGAAAAATCACCATAGGACCTATCACTAGGATATATAAACAACTTAATGCTATAAAGGCTCTGGATCACAATCTTTCATGCATAGATGTTCATGCGATCTTTCATGATTAGCTTACTAAAGTTTTATTCCTTCAATTAGTTCTTGTAGTGAATCACAAATCCGTGGGAAACTAAATCAAGGAAATATAAAGAGAAAACAATTAAAAAATAAAAAATGAAATCAAACCACACATAAACCAATTCAAGGAAACCAAATGTAAATCTCAGACACCTTAATATTGCATTCACAGATCTATATCAAGATGAGAAATTTCATAGAATACCATGTCTAGATGTTTGATCTACAAGTGTATGTTTTCTTATGATATATTGTTTAATCAATGAATACTTAAGATTTTAGTGTATGAGGGAATCAAACTACTTAAAACCAGAAATCAAATATATGCATAGTGACCGGTTCATTAATGTAGGTTTCATTAATTCCACGTGTTGCAATATTTCACTTGAAAACTAAGTGTTCATGCACTCTGAGAGATGATTAACGCATCAAAACAATGAATTCTAATTATTGTATCTTAACTCAAGAAACATGAAATGAAAAGGCAAAACACCATTCAAGTTAATCTTCAAATCTTGCAAGATGCTACTAATCTAACCCTGAAATTATTAGTAAGAAATGGAATCTATAATCTAAGGTAAACACATAGAACTAATGGTGAATCTTTACACTTGCATTCATAATTTATATGTTAATTATAACAAGTATTTATAGTGGTGTTGCACATTAGATTCATATATCCTATCTTTGTGTTAACATGACTCAAACAAGATCTTTTCACTCATCTCAACATATTCATTAACTCGAAGAAAAGTGATAAAGATCATAATAAAACCAATTTCCAGTCCACTTGAGATATTTTCTCACAAAGGCTCGAGGTACACTCTTTCACCTTAAGTGTTCCTATACTTATAAAAATGATTGATTCAGTTCTTAGAATATTCTGATTACTGTGAAAAACCAAAGTCCATTAAATTACATTGACATAAAATAAAGGTAGCAAATGAAATGTCAAACTAAATGAGAAATAAAACGAACATTAGGATGTCTAAGTATGAGACAAATTGTAGGCCTATGGCTGATACAATGATCTAAATCCAATTGAAATAGCGATATAGAGCACAATCAAATCACAACAATGCATAACCAAACATAAATTGCAAACTAAGATAACAAAATAAAATACAAACTAGCTTCGCATTCTAGATTGGTGGGCCATTGTAAATATAGTCAGTGAGATATTTATTTATAGTCATAAGGTTATGGAGAACACTATATATCAGAAAGTTCATTTGGCATTAACAAGTACAGATCATGTTAGAACATTTCTCCAAACATTGATACAAATTTTGGAATAATCATTCAACATAACATAACAATAGCTCTTTTATTACATTCCCCATCTCCTCCCTCTTGGTTACATATTTATTCATAAAATTTATTGGGAAGGATAAGATCCAATCCCCCAAACCTAAAACAAAAAATCAAATGAAATTTGAGTTTCAAGCAATTTGGGAAAATTGGTTGCAAGAGAAAATCTAGGCAAACCCAGATTAGAGAATCACTCTTATCTTCTCCATATTTCAATTTCTAAGAAATCCACTCATGGATTACTTAGAGTTTCATGTCCCCCACAAAACCCATGTTCCATACTCTCAAAATTTATCTTCATCACCTCAGAAATCACATTAGAAGTTAACTGCTACTAATTTGGCACATTATTTACTAAAAACCCTTGACCACAACTGAATACTACCATGTTGGACCTGGGTGTGATATGATGAATAGGAAACCATGTCGAGGGTCATAGTGACAAAACCTAGGTGGCTGAATTCTAGCTAGAGATGCAAAAGAATGACAAAAAATGATTTCGCATACTAGAAGTGAATTGGTGCTACAAGAACATAACTAATAAATTCATCATTAGTAATATGTGTTCTGGAAATTCAATCTAATCTATCAAAGACATAGGAAATCTATAAAAATTCACAACATTAACCTCTTAAATCTTGTTGAAGTAATTTGACTTAAAAAACATGAAAATATATGGTAATAGGGGTAATAACTAGGTATATGGATGATGTAAGGATAGTCAAAGAGGGTAACTGATACTGTAAAATGTGTCAAAACCATGAGCCAATAGTAACATCACCTTTTGGGGAGAGACATGATTGGAGCATGCCATCACCTTATTTAAGCTCTCTACACTCACACATGTGGATTTTTAGGAGGACATTGTCATGTTTTCTTGTTGTATCTTTATCTTATGGGAATTTTGGGGGGTTCGCCTAAGACCTATCCACCTTGTATCATGGATTTTAATTTTTTAAAATTTATGTGGTGTGATATTTCAGAGTTGAGTTATTTTAGATTTTCCATAGTAGAAGTCATATTGAAATGGCGTTTTGAATCCTTACATGGATTCATCTTCAGGACAAATAGTTTCCTCACATATATTGAGGGAGTGCTACCTCATTGTAAATAATAACACAACTTGTTGAAAATTACTACTACTCTTCTATTATTTACTTCTTTTTCACTATGGATGACTTATGCACCTATTTTAGGAGATGATTCTTTGGATTCTTTCAATTTTTGATGGATGATTTTAATGTTTAGGGTTTCATTGTTCCTCATTGATTTACCTAGTAAGTGCTATTTATAAATCTTTGTTGGCTTATTTCTTTAATGTATTATGTGCTAATGTGTTTATCAAAGTGGTGGTAGTGCATGCTACCTTGTACCTCTCTTGAGTAGATTTTATCTTGAAACCATAAGAAGGTTTGTAGTGGAATACCTTCCCTTGTTATCATTGTTTAAATCTTGTTTAAGGACAAAGGGTAAATTTGTAGGGTTTGTAGTGGAATACCCTAGATGTTTTCATATAGGATAGAGTTATAGGGTTTGCAGTGGAATACCCTAGGGTTTTATCTGCGGTCCACGTTTGAGCTTGTCAAAGGCACAAAATTATTTATAGGTTTTGGATTGGACTACCCTAGCCTTCTTTCTATTGGATAATCCTTAAGGTTTGTAGTGGACTACTTTCGGTTTTGTTAATGTTTATGCCATTATTATAGTTCTTTTCATTTCAATAGATAAGAGCAATATAAGAACAAGATCACTGAGAAATACACATTCACAAGAGACACAACATTTATCTTGGGAAACCCTCTAGGGGAAGAAAACCTAGCAAAAACTTCCTTATCATAAATTGCCAATACAATGTTCAAGAGATAACTCAAACCAATATAGATAGTCCTCTCCAAAATATGCACCACTCTTCTCCTCCTCTCTCCAACTGGTAATTGCAGTTTTCCTCTTAAGAGGATGAGCAAGTGAGTTGTGTTCAAATGAGGCACTAGCCTCCTTTATTTATACAAGTTCTGGCATGTGTGAAGTGTCTCTTCACTGGCAGGGCCGACTTATTAATCTGGGTGGGTAAGCCCACCTTTATTATATTTCTAGGTCTTCTTATTAACTGCTGGGGCCGACTTCTTATTCTGCCTATTATAATTGTCTATTGACCAATCCACAAAAGGGGATTTGGTCCTAATACAATTACTGACATGATTAAGCCACAATGGGGATTAATCCTATAAATAATATATCAAATAATAATAAGAATACTCTTTGTAGTTACATTATTTCAACACTCCCCCTTAACAAGAAAGGTATTCTTCAGCAACATCATGCGAGAGAGGTCTGCATCATTAGTGGCATCAGGAGGACAGTATTGTCAATATCATCTTGGAACATTGACTGACATATTTACAAGTCATCGTAAGTTTTCTTCATCGGCAGCATAATCATTCTTGAAAGAATGCCATCATCATCTTCATCAATATGTATCAATAAAAATGATACCTCATCACAACACTAGGCTGACACATCATAGTACTACACTGGCTCAATGTCACAGCTGATAAGATGGTAGCTCAGTGTCAGTCATATCTTGCTTTACGTCTAACAACAAGGTCAGAAGCAAGGAATCATCTTGCTTTACATCTAACAACTAGGTCAGAAGCAAGGAACACATCAACATCTCGCTTTATGTCTAACAACGAGGTCAGAAGTGAGGAATCATCTTGCTTTATGTCTAACAACTAGGTCAGAAGCAAGGAACACATCAACATCTCACTTTACATCTAACAACGAGGTCAAAAGAAATGAATCATCTTTCTTTACGTCTAACAACTAGGTCAGAAGCAAGGAACACATCAACATCTCGCTTTACATCTAACAATGAGGTCAGAAGCAAGGAATCATCTTGCTTTATGTCTAACAACTAGGTCAGAAGAAAGGAACACATCAACATCTTGCTTTACGTCTAACAATGAGGTCAGAAGAGAGGAATCATCTTGATTTATGTCTAACAACTGGGTCAGAAGCAAGGAACAAACAACGTCATGCTTTACATCTAACAACGAGGTCAGAAGCAATGACTCATCTTTCTTTATGTCTAAAAGTGAGGTCAGAAGCAAGGAACACACAACATCATGATTTACGTCTAACAGCAAGGTCAGAAGCAAGGAACACACATCGTCATGCTTTACATATAACAACGAGGTCAGAAGCAATGACTCATCTTGCTTTATGTCTAACAACAAGGTCAGAAGCAAGGAACACACAACGTCATGCTTTACGTCTAACAACGAGGTCAGAAGAAATGACTCATCTTTCTTTATGTCTAACAGTGAGGTCAGAAGCAAGGAATATATATATACTCCCCCTTTCAGGGAGGGTCCTTTCGGACGATACCAAGCTTATCTCGAAAGTGTTCAAACTTTACACGAGATAGAGGTTTGGTCAACACATCAGCAACCTGTTCATCTGTGCTAATGTACTGGAGCTTAAAGGCTCCTCTCTGTACCATGTCGCGGATGAAATGATAGTGGATCTCTATGTGCTTCGACCTGTCGTGGAATACAGAATTCTCTGTCATCTTTATGCAGCTCTGGTTGTCACATAGAATCGCAGTTTCTCTCATATCCAAGTCAAATAGGCCAGTCAACAACTTTCAAAGCCATATAGCTTCACAAATAGCAGAACATGCGGCAATGTACTCTACTTTCGCTGTGCTGAGAGCAATACTGGATTGCTTCCTACTCTGCCACGAGATCATGGCTGATCCCAAACTGAAACAACATCCGGAAGTGATTTTTCTATCAGTAATGCTTCCTGCCCAATCTGCATCAGTATATCCACTCAATGTGAAGTCATGATCTCCATCATATCTGAGACCATAATCCATTGTACCTTTAAGGTACCTCATCACATGTTTTGTAGCCAATAGGTGAATAGGTTTGGGCTCTACCAGAAACTGACTCAAGGTGTTCACTGCAAAACAAATGTATGGTCTGGTGTTCGTCAGGTACATCAACAATCCAATGATCTGTCTGTATAGTGTGGCATCTATCAAGTCTGACGAAGTATCGACCAACAACTTCAGCTTTGCTTCCATGGGTGTATTCATGGACTTACATTCTAGCATGTCGAATCTCTTTAAGATTTCGACCATGTACTTCCCTTGGTTAAGGAAGATCCTTTATGGACTTTTCCATACCTCAAGACCTAAGAAGTAATGCATTAGGCCAAGGTCCTTCATTTCAAATTCTGCGGCAAGTCTCTTTTTACATTCAGTGATGAGCTTTTCTTCTCCAATTAAGAATAAGTCATCCACATATAGTAGTAATATTACTGGCTCATTATTCATAATTTTGAAGCAGAGATTTGAGTCTATTTTACTCTTGGTAAAGCCTAAGCTCGTCAAGAAACTGTCTATATGGCCATACCAAGCTCTGGGAGCTTGCTTCAATCCGTATATGGCTTTCTTCAATCTGCAGACATGAGACTTCCTGTCTTCAACATTAAATCCTTGGGGTTTCTCTATATACACTTCCTCTTCGATAACACCATTCAAGAAAGTTGTCTTCACGTCCATTTGGTGCATCTTCCATTTCATCCTAGCTGCAAGAGCTATGATGGTCCTTATAGAAGTGTATATGGCCAGAGGAGCGAATGTCTCTTCACATTCAATGCCTTCCTTCTGGGAAAATCCATGAGTGACAAATCTTTCTTTATACTTCTCAATACTTCCATTAGCAGCATGTTTTGTTTTGAAGAGCCAACTGTAGGATACCCCATCTTTATTCTTCGATCTATGAACTATTTCCCATACTTCGTTCTTCATCATGGATTGGTATTCCTCTGTCATGGCATCTGCCCATTCTTTTCTCTGAATGGATTCTTCAGAGCAGGTAGGCTCTTCTTCTAGATATTACACATCAAAGCCGTGTAACTGGAGAATGGATTTGGTATTTTCACCTGTCTCGAGGTTCCTTCTGGAAAACCATACTTATCTCCATCTTGGATAAGCTCTCTTGCCCAAGCAAGATTTATTTTATGGGAGAAGGTCATTTGAGGAGGTTCTTGAACTTCTGTTATATCATGATCTTCAGAAGTCTCCTCATCAAGGGAAGTTACGACTTCCCTTACAGGTTCTACAGTTCTAGGAATTTCCCTCATGGATTCTACAATCCTAGGATTTACAGGTTCCTCTTCATATATTTATTCAAGATGGCATCTTCTTGATTTATTAAGTGTTGCTTCTTCATCAAAGGTCACGTCCCTGCTGATTTCAATATGGTGGTGACCAGGTATGTAGATTCTGAAGGCCTTGGAGACCTCACAGTATCCCACAAATATTCCCTTCTTTTCGGAGGGTTCCAGCTTGTTTCTTTTCTCTTTTGGTATATGAATAAACACTGGACAACCAAATATTTTTAGGTGGCTTACCTTTGGCTTCTTTCCGGTGAACAACTCTTCCGGGGTCTTGAACCCAAGTGTGCTATGGGATAATCTGTTTTGCACATAAACAACTGCCATTGTTGCTTCTTCCCATAAGCACATAGGAAGATCTTGATCATGGATCATAGTCTTCACAAATTCCAGTATGGTTCTTGTTCTTCCATTCAGCTACATCGTTTTGTTGGGGATCTTGATCCCAACATCTTTGCAGAAGTTCACGAACTCTTTTGAGGTATATTCTCCTCCATTATCTGACCTTCTGACCTGAGTATCTTAATCTTCCTTAAAGAAGGGTTTTCTATCAAGGCTTTGAATTCCTTGATCTTGCTGAACACTTCAAATATATCCAGGTCTTTTACGAGAATAATCATTAATAAATGATACATAGCATACATACCCATTAATGAAGGATGATGGAATTGAGCCACATACATCTGAATGAATGAGTTCTCGGACTCCTTCTGCCTTGCTGTCCCTCTTTGGAAACGGGTTCTTGATGTTCTTCCCTTGTGCACATCCATTGCATACGCCTTCATGGTCACCTTTGAGTTATGGTAAACTTGTGACCACTTTTCATATGTATGGTAGCACCTTGTAGTTGAAGTGAGCTAATCTTCAATGGCGTGGGTCATGGAAGCTTCTGAGTGACCCTATAGCTTATGCAAGTCACCTTCTTCTCTTCCAATGATGATTGCTTCATTTACGGTCTCTCCTTTAGCATGTTGCCTTCTGCAACCTTCGCTATAGCTTCCTCATGTGACCTGGAGCAAGGTCAACAAAACAACAAGAAAGAATAATGTCCTTCTTGATAATATAAAGCAATAGCACGAACAATCATCATAGTATCTCCTTTAGAGCTATCACTTATAATTTATCTGAAGCAAGGATTAAAGGTAATGAGTAAAATATGAAATGAGGTCAACACTCTCATAGTGTTGTGACCAAGCAATCTTCCATGGAAGCCTGGAAATAACACATGAGGTTTCTTCTAGAGGAGGTGTTAGTTGTATCATGCAAAGTATTTACCTCTCAATGATCACATGCTATCAAGTATAGTACTTTACAAAGACTGTTGTCTCAACTATAGTCATAAACTTGTCATGTGTACCTTTGAATCTTGATTAATCAAACCTAGAGCCTTGTCCTCAAGAATGAGTGCTTTCTTTTCTTCCAAGTCTCCTTCAATAAAGTGACAAGTGCTTTCTTCAACCTGTCTTCTGTACTAAGACAATACACTATCTTGAAAAAAGGTTCAGTTAGAGGATAAGCTCTATGATCAACTTTCAATCCTTCTAATAATTTGATCATAGCTTCAACATGCAACACTGATTAAGATAATGTCATGACAAATAGATGTATATAAGAATAATCACACCTGGGTTGCATCATTCCTCTGAATGTGTTGGATCTTGAGATCCTTCTGGATCTATGGAAAGAGATCCCTTCTCCTGCAAATACTCTTTAGGGTTTAACCATTAAACATATGTAAGTACATA
>SNQJ01S0014421.1:131948-159180 GCA_010110895.2 Picea sitchensis | reverse complement strand
CCCTTCCCCCCCCTCTCTCTTTCAAAAGTTTCAAAATTTTGAAACCATGATACCCCAAGGTTTGTGCATGTAATCTTGTACAATCTTAAAAAAATTTAAACCATTGATGCATAAGGTTTTCTAGGGTTTATGAGAGCACAACAGAGTAGATCTCAGATGGAATAATAACAACCTACTATGCTTATGAAAGAAGGCCATCAGAGCAGAATCCAACCCAACCCTCATTGCAAAGCTGAAAATATAAACAGAAACGAAAGCACTAGCGGATCCACGGCTTCTGAGAGCAAAGACAAGTACAAAGGTCGAGAATAGGACCTGACCCTCATTGAAACGCCCAAAAATTAACATAAATGAATTAGATTTCTCCTAAGAGTAGGGCTAAGAGGGAATAATACTAGAATGTACCTGGAATTGAAGTCCCACAATTGAGAAAGAGCATTGATGTCAACTGCGTCCTTGGTTTATCTGAAGCTCGTTTACCTCCATTCCAATCCAGCCAGCCGAAATTCATTTCCTCTATTTCAGTCCATCCCAACCTCCTCCTCTATCGCATACAGATCATTTGAATGGACTCGGACTTAGAGCACACACAGACCACACAGACTCATATTCTACTGAAACCCCAAGCCCAATCACACATACGCACCAGAGCATTTGAGATTTATATATCCTTGCTTTCAATGGACAGACGATTTTCTTCCCCTCTTCTACACCGAATCGTTGCATATGAGACAAATGTGTTTTCTCTTCAAAAAATTGGGACTTTATCCGCCTCTGTAACGGAAGGATAAACACAAAAAGAAGATGAGTCAGTAGATGGAACCGTTAGCATATGAGTCAGCAAATAAATCTAAAATGTCGCTTTCATGCTTTTCTTCAACTGTGAATCATGCTTTTCTTTTCGTTTTTATTTATGCTTTTTTCCAAAGATTTTGCCGTGATTCACTAGGTCAAAACGGTAGGAAAGCCCAAATGCCCTGGGAAGTACATGGTGTTTACGGAGTATTCGTCGGCCTTACGACGTAATAAATAAGTAAGTACTTATGGCCAATTCAACTACACGATAAACCATGTCCCATGTCCCATTACATGATTATGTTAAAAAAATTCAAATTATTTCACATCTTTCTCATACATGCACAAAAGCTTTATATGTTATAGTCATGCATTTTTTACTAAACTTAAATGTTAATGAAAATTCTGAAAAAACAAATTATCTAATAAATATTATATATATGGTTAGTTAAATTATAGAGTGTATAGAGTTTAAATATATTAAAACAATATATTTATTATGGGAATTAAACTTAGGTGAAAGGATAACACTTTATTTCATGACATTTTGAGATAAATTCAATTAACAAAAATAAGAATAAGCTATCCATATTTAAACTATTATTAAATGTAAAATCAAAATGATAAATTCAAACCTATTATTTTGATATCAAAATTTTCTTATTTTGATAAATCCTTTATATTGAAAAAATGAGTTGAATGATACTCATTAAGTCGTTCTCTTCTATCATACTTAGTTTCAAATGCTTCCTTTTATAAATAGACGTGTACTTTATGAATTTTTTATCTCCATAATCATTATGTACACAAGTAAAATTATTAATCCACTTTCTTTGTTATTAAATATTACTATTTAATACTTTTAAAATCATTCTTAATACTTTTTCAACCATTCTTCCACTACACAAGTACATGGAGGAATGATGATTAAGCATAAGGATTTAGACAACAACCTACTATTTACACAAGTACATGGAGGAATGATGCTTAAGCATAAGGATTTAGACAACAACCTACTATTGTAGTGAATTCCCTTAACAATTCTATCATTTGTCATCATCCTCCATGGGATAGTTAAACTAGAAACCCATAAATCATGGTTTCAATTAAGAAATACTCTCTAAGATGAAAGATTCAAAATAAATTATCATGGATGAAAGATTCAAAATAAATCATCATGGAATAATGATCCATCAAATGAATATGGATTTTTTTTTTGCATCCTCATTTTATAGGGAGATTTGATTTGTCACTTGTCACACATGTTGTCCTCTTTGTCCTCTTAAACACTTGTTGTATTTTATTTTTATGATTAAAATAAGAAGCTTCTTACCCATTATTATATCTAGTATATTTTTATGAAACTATTTCAAATACATTTACCTTCACTAATAAACACCCATTTATATTTACATTACACAAGCATACATATCTTTATTCATGTACCCTCATTTAGGATTTAAATTGTTAAAGTGATGAGAATCTGGAGAACATGGTTGGGAACTGGACAGAGCAGGTTTCATGGCGCCACCAGATTTTCAATTTTTTTAGGCGGGAATCAATGGAGGAGCGCAGGAATGGACGATACTACTAGACAAGCTGCTAGAATGGAGGGTGCAGGATCAATTTGCCTTTGTTTCTTGCTAGTTTCTCTAATGAACCCTCTGACCTTTTTAGCAGTTTTCTCATCTCCTTTTTCTCGTTTTGCTTCCAGGGATTTTAAGACTTTATTCTGATCTAACAGGCATTAGATCTGTTATTTTGTTTTCATTGAATGCTCTTGTCTTTTCGAAGCTTCTCTCCTCTGGCTACTCTGGTCTGAGTCCTTTCAAGGAGCGCCACTTCACTCTCCTTTATGTTATTTATTTGTCCCTTATGTAAGGTTATTTAAGGTTAAGTGTTTAGTTTAATGAATGTTGAGGTTAGCCTTCTCTCGGGAGATGAAGTAGGGAATCCTTGGGATGACGCTAGATTCACTTCTACGGTGGATGCTTTGTGTAACAAATGAGGTAATAACTCCCTTATTTATGCTCCTTCATCAGCTCCATCAACCTTGTGCTCGACAACAATTCCTTCACTTTGCACTATTCCAGCTAACTTTTCAAAGTTGGTTTCTACCTACTCTCCGATTTACAATGAGCCTTTGTGAGCTTTAGGAGGTTTCACGAATGGCGAGGATGAAGATGGACTAGCTACAAAGGTATGTGCTCTCGGGAAATTTGCAAAAGTTTCTTCTGTATCCTTTGAAGGGGCGGCGAAACAGGATAGGGTATCCTTTGAGGACACTGTTAGAGGTGTTGTGGGGAAGCGACAACCTACAAAGCTTAATACGAAAGTGTGGAAGCCAAAAAGAATGAATCTTTCTCTGGTCTTGGGGATGGATATAGGGCATGAATATTCATGCTCCCTTGCAATGTGTGCGCTTCTTGGTATGCTTTTTTATTTCCTTTTCTGTAAAATCTCGGTAGAAGAGTGGATGAAGGTCACATGGGAACCCATTCTGGGTTACGCACCAGAACTCCTCACGCTACCAAGGGGTTGGTTTGGTTTTGTATTCAAATCTCCTGAAGATTCAACAAGGATTCTAGAAAGTTTCTAGGGTTTTTAAGGTAACAACCTTATGCTCAAGCGGTGGAGGCTAAAATTTGACCTGCTACCAAATATTTTAGCTTTCGACACCTGTGGGTGTTGGTACTAGGTCTTCCTTTACAGATGTAGAACCATAAAGCCTTGGAGGCTATTGGAAATGTGTTGGGGCACTTTATAAAGACTGATGAGGAGGTTATTCTCTAGAGTGACAGATGTATGGTAAAAATACTTGTAGAGATTGAGGTACATGGTGGGATACTGGATACAATAGAGATAGAATGGCACGACATGGTGATAACACAGAGGTTGGACTACCTAGGGGTTCCTTTCTGTTGCCCACGCTGTCGACACACGGGTCATCTAAAGAAGGATTGTCGACTCCCTTTTGGTATTTATTCTGATGAGCCACATTCAGATGACACTATTACTAATGGTTATTCCCTGGAGGTGGAGACACTGAAGCGGGTAAACTACCTGGGAGATCAGGATTTGGACTGCTCTCCACTATCAACTACTACCTTTGTGGGTAAGTTACGTCATTATGTTCCTTCTCTCTATTGTTCTTTGACTGCATGGTAAAGAGATAACCTTGATTCTTTTTTTTCTGCATTATCAAATGAAACTGGGGTGTCTGATACATATGAGATGCAAATCAGTGAGTCTAAGGTAAAAATTATACTCACTGAGTTAGGTGTTTCTACACTGGATTCAAAAGTTGTTGAGTGTACGACTTACTCCCCTCCGGATGAGTCTCCGCACAAGACAAAAACTGATCAACCAAAACTTTTGTTTTCGAAAGACTCTCCTCTACTTTTGGGCTATGGGGAGCCCGATTTAAGTGATCATTCATTGGATAATATGCTAACTGATCTTGTCCCTACTTTTAGGGAGGTAAACAGTCTGGTTACTATCCCAATTTTTTTAAGAAGAATTGAGGTGGTTGCTGGGGAACCGAGAAATATAGAATCTAATCCATTAGTTTCAGAGGCCTCGAATGGAAAGTCACTTGCATGGTCTCGGGGATTAGGTCTTGAAATTTCACCTATAAAGACTAGAAGTGCCCATAAAAAGTGGGGTCTACCCATTCCATCCTGTTATCACTAGAAGTCACCTCCAGATTGCGTTGGAGGTAATACCAATACCCATCAGAGTTTTATATGTCACATGTTGGTTTTATACAAGGTCAAATGGGCGCAGACTCAAGATGATATCATTTTAACTCAGAAAACTAGGCCAAAAATGCATAGGGAAGTGAAGGACACAACTAACTTTAGTAAGAAAAATGAGTTTAAATGTCAGCAGAGGGAAGACTTAATGAGGAAGGTGAACGAGACTGCTATGGGCATCAGGCATTCCAGCTGCTAAAAGAATAAAATCTCAGACTAAATATCACTCTTGAGCTCAAGATTCAGACACTGCAATATGTCCAAATGACACAAATGCAACAACAGAATGCTCAAACCTCCATAATCCTGCAACTACAACGACTCGACTGGATCTTCCATGCCCGATCCATCTAGTGTAAGAGGGAAAATACAACACAGGGAATTGAGTAAAACCGATCATGATGCAACTATAATCAAACCTACATTATAACAAAATAACAATCCTCGATTGGATCATCCATACCCGAGTGTTTCAACATAGATGAACAAAGAGATGGAAAGAAGATGACTTCTATTAATCTGACCATCTCAAATCAAAATACACAACCAAAGATTCATTAAAAACTTTACAGTCGGGAGCCTAGCTCAACCATCGACCTCTAATAAATCTCAAAACTACATACATATTCTCAAAAATTCACCCCGCAGAGGCATCCTCAAACCACTGCATTAACGTTTTCAGTCGGCGCCTACTCTGTCAGATTGTGCAGGCGTCCTCATGTCAAATGTGAGCCATGCGTTGTTATTTTATTTACAAGAAAAACTATCCATAATTCATAGTTTGCATTTACGGTCACTCTCTGCATGTTTTCCATTTATGGGATGAGACAAGGTCTCAACTGCCGCCTCACTTTCATGAACTGTCTGCATCAGGATCAGGATGGGGCTGAGTCGACTTGGCACCTTGAAAATGTGGTGGCCTCTTTCTACGGCTAACACCAAGGTTTTGACCCCTGACGTAGCTCACATGAACTCTGTACATTTACCCGCATGCAACCCTGGGTCATGACCCAATGATTATCTCCACAGGCGCTCCAGGATTTTTCCCTTCGGGAATCCTCATATCACTTGACAACAAAATCCTAGGCTCTCGATTTGACGAAATCTCCCTACTCGGATCAATGGTTGAGGTTTCTTTCCATCCGATGGTTGAGGCTCCTCACTGTTACCCATGATTTTGGTCGTCATGATGATGTATTGATGATGGTGTACTCAGGCTCTTCATTAGAACTTTCTCCTGAGAAAAGTTACCTTCATCTCTTTCCATAAATCACATTTTTTAGGACTGTTCGCAGGCTGCTAGTATGTTTTCCTGCAAGAATGTATGATTCTCGCAGGCTGCCTTAAGCCAGGGTGCGAGAAGTTCGCACTGTGTTGAACTGCTAGGGTGCGAACTCTTTCTTAAGCAAGGAAAAAGATGAATTCTCGAAGTTTCTAGAAGGGAATCTTCTAGAAGGATGAGATGGCATTCGAATGGTTATCCTAGTACTGGATTCCCTGATATTATGGGATCATTCTTATCCAAGTAACCAATTCATTCTCTCCTATATATTGAGGGGATTCTCATGGAAAAGGTTAGAAGCAAACAAGGTTAAGTAATACATTGGAGAATTAGTGAAAGATTGTGTGAAGGACTGAAGCTACAGCAACTAGAAAACTCTAGCAAGTTCATCAAAGGTGGTTGATCTTCTTCATGCAAGTGAGCAAGTGTGTGTGTCGGAGCCAAGGGCCATCGAAAGGAATTTTTCAACATCAAGGCTCAGGTTGTAATCTTTACTTTCCATCAATATGATACAGTAATATGTCCCTTTCCCATAAAGCTAATTCCACTTTATTGTATAACTCCTTGATCATATACATAGATTCACTGTTGAATAGATTGTGCTTTCTTCACTTCGGTTGGTTTGTATTGTTTTGGTCTTGACTGTATGAGAGCACTGGAGTGAAGCAGGAGCAACAAAGACCAAAGGAAGCGATCATAAGGTATGTTCTTTTTTCTTGCCTCCTATTTAATTCAATAGTCAAAATCTAGGGAAAGAGTATTATTCTGTCTTGCTTTGTTCTAGATCCAGGTGGATCTAGAGAGATCGATTTGTGTCCTCACTTACGGATTTATCCAATAACACTCACGATGCGCGCCAACCCTTCAACATGAACTCTAGCTGCGACCTTGGGCCCACTCTCGAGTGATTTACGACTTCGGGCTTCAGGTGCACTGATTTGAGCCACTCCCAACTCTATTGATCCCTGGACTCCCGAACTGGAGCTTAGCGAGTGCTAGCTCCCCTCCGATATGTGCATGCCTTAGAACAATGCACCCCGACTTTGGATGACACACATTTGTAGGTTTTTAAGCCCCCTTATTTCACATTTTGTCACCCAAGGGCCAAATCCAAAGGAAAAACATCCCCGTGCAAGAATATGTGATAACATTAGGCTCCATGGGGGATAGAGTCCTCCCTGCGAGGCTCTAAGAACTCCTTTTGTAGTTCTAGTCACCTTCTTCTTTGGGCTATGGAGTCAAGCTCAAAACACCCTGTTGAGGACTACAGGCCAACAAACACACTATTCTAAATGAAAGAAAATCCATGGGCTCTAAAGGAGCTTATTTATGTAGATTTCTATACTAATTGATTTTTTACATAGTGCTAGGTGAAATAAAAATTCCACCATGGCCATTCAAGTAACTTCCTAACTGGAAGCTCATCTACTCTACCAATGATGAATAACAGATGATGCAATCATGATAGCAGAACGATTACATCCTTCAATTTTCCTCCAGATGGAAATGGTGGGATCAGACCTAGAGGCTTCAAATCATGGAAGAAATGCAACTGTGTGTACTCCCCCACAGGTTCATAGAATGAGCGGAAAACTCCAAAAAAATTGTAGCAGAAATCTTGCTCTGCTCCACAGTTGCTCATGCATGGCTGAATGTCTCTGGAAAGTGCAGGTGGGTGAAAGGTTGATGCATGTTATTGATCCACTTCTCCTTTGTCTTCCCTAATAACATATGCTAGTTGATTGCAAGAAATATCCTCATGTATATCAATGGATGGCTCCTCCTCTTTATCATGTTTCTTAGTGTCTTCATAGTGATCAAATGTAGGATAATCTTGCTTCTCATCATCACTAGCATACTCATAGAAAATGGGATGCCCTTCATATCTATGATCAACCTCTAAAACAGTAATTCCATCAAGAATATAACTGCTAAAAATATCCATTTCAGGGAAAGTAGTAATGGTTGCTTCTGGATGCTCATACACATGATTTTTCTCTTTAATCCTAGGTGAAAATATATCATGGGAAACCTCTTGAAGGAAAAGGGAAGAATCCTCCTCCACAACCATCTCTTCTTTTAAATCTGAGACAATAGGTGTATAAGGGGATGAATATGATACATCCATTGCTATGCAATCATCAATGCTATTATCAATCATATCTGGATGGCCTTCTTCATCATAAGTAGGGTTGGTCAAATTTTTTGTCTCATGAACATAAATATCCGTTGCACTTCCTCTTTCACTCAAACCTTCAACAGACTCATCACAGGAGGAAGACTCTATCATTTTCTCGATGTGGGATGCAAACTTCTTACAACAGTCATCCAATATAAGATGAGACATGTAAATATCCTTGTAATATAAATTAAAAGCATCGTGAAAATTATTCAAAGAATGGATACTAGCAGCAGGGAGAGATTGGCACCATTCACGAGCATATTCCTCCAAATAAAATCTGAACATCTTGATCAAGACATCCTCATGAACAAAATTGTGTTCAAGCATGCATATATCAAAATTAAACAATTGTTCACCAGGATGATCATGCTTTCTTCCTATGAATCTCAGAATATAATCATCCCATTAATTTATAGTAGGGACAACATTTGGAAAAAGAAAACAAGGAACATAGGAGAAATTAAAAGGAGCAAACCCCCAAGCCAAGATTTTTTCCATTTCAGACCAGTGGAGTCAATGATCGATTCTTTAATCATGGAGTTGCCAAGTGAATGATATGCAACCTGAATGCGTCTGGTCTTTGTTCACCATCAAAGACCAAATCTGATCATGGTCACTCTCCCAGGGAACTTTCTAAGCTGATAAAGCAGCTGCTAAAAGCCTTCTCGAGAAAGCTTATTTGGGTCAGATTCAGGTGTAATAAAGGTAGCCACAACTGAAATAGTGGATTCTCCAAGTGCAAGTTGCAATCTTTAATGGTTCCGATATCTAATGCACCCTCAGAATCAGAATCTCTTTGTTGTTCTATCCCAGGGAAATGTCTTCAATTCATTCCCCGACAATGACACCATAAATGTTAGCACTAGAAGTCACCTCCAGATTGCATTGGAGGTAAGCCCAGCACCCATCAGAGTTTTATATTTCACAGGTTGGTTTTATATGAGGTCAAATGGGCATAGACTCAAGATGATATCGTTTTAACTCAGAAAACTAGGCCAGAAATGCACAGGGAAGTGAGGGCCACAAATAACTTCAGTCAGCAAAATGAGTTTAAATGTGAGTAGAGGGAAGACTTACTGAGAAAGGTGAATGAGACTGCTATGGGCATTAGGCCTTCCAGCAGCTCGGAGAAGAAAATCTCTGACTCAATATCACTCTTGAGCTCAAGCTTTAGACACTATAATATGTTCAAATGACACAACTGCAACAACAGAATGATTAAACCTCCATCATCCTGCAACTACAATGACTCGACTGGATATTCCATGCCTGAGCCATCTAGTGTAAGAGGGAAAAGACAACACAAGGAACTGAGTAAAACTGATCACAATGCAGCTATAATCAAACCTACATTATAACAACATAACTATCCTCGACTCGATCATCCATACCCGAGTGTTTCAACACAACTGAAAAAAGAGATGGAAATAAGTTGACTTCTATTAATCTAACAGTCTTAAATAAAAATAAACAACCAAAGATTCATCAAAAACTTTACAATCGAGAGCCTAGCTCAACCATCGACCTCTAATAAAAATCAAAACTACATACATATACTCAAAAGTTCGCCCCACAGATTCGTTCTCGAACCACTGCATTAATGTTTTCAGTTGGCGCATGCTCTGTCAAATTGTGTAAGCCTCCTTATGTCAGATGTGATCTAGGCGCCATTATGTGATTTACAAGAAAAACTATCCATAATTGACAGTCTGCCTTTACGGCCACTCTCTACATGTTTTCCATTTATGGGGTGAGATGAGGTCTCAACTACCACCTCACTTTCATGAACCATATGCATCAGTATCAAGATGGGGCCGAGTCGAATTGGCACCTAGTAAATGTGGCGGCCTCTTTCTATGGCCAGCACCAACGTTTTGGCACCTGGCGTAGCTCACGTGAACTCTACACCTTTACTCACATGCGACCTTGGTTCGTGACCCAACGCTTATCTCCACAGGTGCTCCAGGATTTCTCCCTTTGGGAATCCTCATATCACTTGACAATAGAATCCCGGACTCCTGATTTGACGAAATATGCCTACTCAGATCAACGGTCGAGATTTATTTCCATCCGACAACTGAGGCTCCTTGCAATGGGCGCCAACCTTTCCACAGGACCTTCGTCTATGAACTTGTGCCCACTCTCAAGTCCTTTGTGACTTTGGGATTTGGGTGCACTGATGTGAGCCACTCCCGACTCTAATGATCCCCGAACTCTCAAACTGGAGCTTAGCAAGCGATATCTCCCCTTCAATATGTGCGCGCCTTAGCACAACGTGCCCCAAATTTGGATGACACACATTTGTGGGCTTGTAAGCTCCCTTCTTTCACATTTTTTCACCTAAGGGACAAATCCAAAGGAAAAACATCTCCCTACAAGAATATGTGATAACACAACCCATCGAATTCTTCTCTGTCCACTATTGACCAGAGGGCGCTTAGAGGCATCAAAGACCTCACCGAGGCTAAGTCATGATCATACTCTCCCTAAATATTAGAGGGGTAGGAGGACCCCTTAATTTGGCCTCAATGCATAGGATCCTTTCAAAGACTACACCCCATATTATTTTTCTACAAGATACTTTGACCAATGATGTAAAGATAAGGGATTTTATGTTTGTTCTAAAACCAGATTCAATGTCTCGTGTTGTAAGTTCTATTGGAAATTTAGGTGGCATGCTAGTATCTTGGGATCCCCATTTTTTTTCTTTATCTCTTGTTCTTACATGTGGAAAAATTATTTTGAAAGGTTCCAGTTATGTTGATAAGAGGAGTCTTACTCTCCTGAATGTCTATGGTCCCTGAACGGAATGTAAATCCTTTTGGAAAAAATGTGTAGATAAGGGACTTATGTTACACACCGATTTAATTCTGGCAGGGGACTTAAATTTTACATTAAACTCTGAAGATATTTGGGGCACATCGACCTTGTTAGATCCTTTGGCTACTTTTTTAAAAGATTTATTTGCAAACACTCCACTGGTGGACGTGGCTCCGACATATATGGTTCCGGCGTGGCACAATGGAAGGATGGGGGAATCAAGAATATAAAAAATACTTGACATATTCGTTATGGCAGAGGATTTGATTGGTCCAGTGATGAGGTACAAATCATGGGTGGAGTCTACCTACATATCAGATCATGCATCTATTTTTTTACAACTTGATATCGACATTCCAAAGAATGTGCATCCATTTAAGTTTAATTCGGTTTGGTTAAGAGACAAATCCTTTACAAATTTAAAAAGAGAGGTTTGGATGGATATACATTTTGATTTAATTGAAGGGGCTTAAAGAAGGTTGGTTGAGAAAGTAGCTCTTCTAAAGAGATGGGTAAAAATGGTCCAAGTTAAAACAAAAAAGGGATAAGGAACTACAGATAAAAGTGGAAGGATATTTGGAATGTCTATACCTCTATAAAACCAATGGATCCATTAATGGTGATTTAGATTTACAATGCAAGTATTTGGAGGGAGTGTGCAACAAGCTCTTACTGGATGCAGAAGAAATATGGAGGCGGAAAAGTAGGGCTACTTGGATAAAGAGTGACGA
The DNA here is from genome assembly GCA_010110895.2 of Picea sitchensis. Lineage (NCBI taxonomy): Eukaryota > Viridiplantae > Streptophyta > Pinopsida > Pinales > Pinaceae > Picea > Picea sitchensis. Next base: position 147,615 of record SNQJ01S0014421.1, on the reverse strand, counting down.
CAAAAACACCAAGTTCTTTCATAGATTTGTCAGCTATAGGAGAAATAAGAAATATCTTTGGGAGATCACTGATGAAGAAGTATGTTTTCACATGGGCCATGAAGCTATCAAAAAAGAAGTTGTCACCTGTTTCAACAATTTATTTAATGAACATGGGAAGTCAAACCTACAGGCACAGATAGCGAAAATCTGGCTCTATCATGGATTGTTATGGAGGAATAAGTCTCTATTCTAGAACATGTTGTATCATTGGAATAATTATCAGTTGTACTAAAAGGTTTTGCAAAAGATCATATTCTCGGCCTTGATGAGTGGACAATTGAATTTTTCCTCTACTTTTTTGATTTGGTTGGCCCTGACTTACTTGCAATGGTTGAGGATACTAGATATCGAGGAGAAGTCTGTCAGCTGATCAATTCAAAATTTCTTGCACTTATTCCAAAATCAAATCGGCCACTATCCTTTTCTTATTATCACCTGATTGCTCTCTGTAATTTATGTTATAAGATTGTAACCAAGATCATTGGAAAAAGGATAAGACCCATCCTTTGACGTTCTCTGTCAGAGGAACAGTTGGGTTTTCTCAAGGGGTGTCAGATTCCGGATGCCATAGGTACAACACATGAATTCCTTCATAGAATCAAAGCAAAGAGACTTCAGTCTATTATTTTGAAGTTGGACCTTAAAAAAGCTTATGATTGTACGAATTGGGATTATCTAAGGCTGATGCCGATTCAATGCAGTGTTGGTCATCATATGACTAAATGGATTATGGGTTGTGTGACCTCGGCATCATTGGCCATTCTGATTAATGGAGAAGCTAAAAATTTCATCAACGACGGGAGAGAAATACATTAGGGGTGTCCACTATCTCCTCTTTTATTTATCTTAGAGATTGAAGGCTTGAGTCTCTCACTAAAAAAGAGTCATTTAGAAGGCAAGTTGATGGGCATAAAAGTATCACGAATGATTAAAATTCTCCATCTCCTTTTTGTGGACAATGTGATAATAATGTCAAATGCATCCATTATTGAATGGAAGGAAATACATTCTCTTTAAATGATTTTTGTGAAGCTTCCGGTTTGGAGATCAACATAAATAAGTCTATGTTTCATCATTTCGGTGTTCAGCAAGATTTACTAAATCAATTGACAACATTGTTTCATTATGGTGTTATGAGTTTGTCTGTGGGTTTTAAATACTTGGGATACTTTTTAAAAATTGATAGTTATAAGGTGGTTGGCTGGCTGTGGATTTTGAAGAAATATGAATAGAGGATTTATCATTTGTGTAATCTCTTTCTTACTCTAGGAGGTGGATATGTTTTGATTAGTGCTATGCTGGAAAGCCAGTCAGTTTACTGGTTAGCATTAGCACATATTCCAGGCTCAATTTTAAATCAGATTCAAATTTTGACTTTCTCATTTTTATGTTCTTGAGAAAATTTTTCATCATCCTATCATTTGTGTAAAAGGGAGACATTAGTTAGGCCAAAGAGTTTTTGGGGTCGTGGGATGAGAAACATTTACTGTTTCTTGCGAGCCTTAGCTGCCAAATCACTTTGGTGAAGTTTGATGCATCCTGGGATTTGGAAGCGGGTCTTAAAGGATAAGTATTTTCCACATTTATTAGTGATTTCTTGGCTTCATTAAACTGATCCATCATCTCGTTCTGGATCACAAACTTGGAAGAATTTGTTAAATGCCCTGTCATTACTCATTCATTGGCTATCTTGGAAACTGGGGGCGGGGGTTTCCATTATGATTGGTAAGGATGAAATTCTGGGGATGGGGAAAGGCTCCTTTCTATTGATGGCTTTGTATTCACAATTAAATGAGAAACAAGTTTATTATCTCTTTCAAGTGAGAAGAGCACCAACTATGGGATCAACTTGTGCCAATTGGTTAAATAGTATAGATCTAGGAATAGTGGGAAACCATCCTTCAGAATGGGAGAGGTACACACTTATATTGATTGATGCAGGAATTTCTCTTTTAGATGCACATGATGAGTTAAGGTGGATGGGAGGGGATGGTATAGGCTATTTAACCACTAAGAATGTATACAATGCATTGGCCGCTGAGATTTGGTAGAAGATTAATGGAGGTGTGAGGAGGAAATTATGGACCTAGGAATTCCCACAAAAGATAAAACTATTTACGTGGCCTTTCATTGAAGATAAGTTGCTCACCTGAAACAATCTACTCAAGTGAGGCTGGCAAGGTCTCGGACTGTGTCTACTTTGTAGAGGTAATGAGGAAACGATATTTCACCGTTTTGTTCGATGTCCTTTCACATGTTCTATTTGGATTAAAATCACAAATCATTTCAAGATGTTCTTTGGGTGGTCAGGTTCCACAGTGTTGGAATGTTTCGAGTACTGGATAAGAAGGAATTATGTTTACTCATCCTTGCCAGCATTTATTTACTGGTATATCTGGAATGAAAGGAATTTGGCCATATTTGAATCAAAACCTCCTTCCATAGAGAAGATCTTATTTCTCTCTATTGTTGTTGTAGAGTGCCACAACACCTTGAAATCACCAAAATCATTTAGATGCACTGTCCATATCTTTCTGAAACACATAATCATTGGTTGGTTCGATGGTGCATCTCATAAAAATGGGGAACAAAGTGGAGCCATGGGTGTTATCAAACTAAATGGGTTGACTGTTTATAGATGGAACCTTAATTGTGGTGAGGGCACTAATACAAGATCAAAACTTTTGGGAGCTTGGGTTGTCCTCACTTTGGCACACAAACTGTCTCTTACAGATATCCACATCATTGGGGATTCCAAAATTATTATTGATCGAATAAATAATATTGGTTCTCTACAGGTAATTACTATTGACTACTGGAAAGATTGGGTAAAGGAACTTATCAAGATTTTTTCTGTCATCACATTTGCCCATGTCTACAGAGAAGAAAATGAGGAGGCCGACTTATTATCCAAAAAGGCACTTTCTGAGCGACCTGGATCTATAACATACAATCAGTGGAATGATGGTCATGAAGGACCTAGAATATGTATTAAGTTGTACTAGCACTATCTACTTGATCTTGTTGTTTCTATGTGTTTATGTGGAGGCAGTTTGGGGGTATGGAAATAGTGTCAAAATTGTTTTCTTGAGAAAAGTTATGTATTTTGGATATTTTCTGGCTATGTGTCTTTTTTGGCACCTATTTTGGATAGACTTCATGATGACACAGTGGTATTTTTGTAATTTTGTTTTCTGAGTTGTAGCTTTGGACTTATCGGTGGAGAAAGTATAAGGCAAGGCCTTTGAATGTAATGGTATTACCCGATTTTGTAAACTGATTATATATCTAATATAATGCGCAATTTTCTTGTGGAAAAAAATGTACCCTCATTTATATTTACATTACACAAGCATATATATCTTTATTCATGTTCCCTCTTTATTTAATTTTGAAATCCAAAGTAGAGGCATCATAGAATTCTTAAAAGCAAATTATAGGATGGAAGGTTATAAACTAATTTTTTGCTTCACAAAAGGATAGATTTGATTGGACAGATGTAAGACCAACTTGATTGTGAAAATGGGAAGCTCATTAATAGCATGGAGAAAACCTCAAATTAAAAAAAAAAAAAAACATTAAATTCTTTAATCGACACATTAAAAACATGTGCAAAGATTTTATTGTATTAACATAACTTTTGAAATAAAAAAAAAATAATTAAATACAATATTTAATTTTGTTTTTTAAAAATCATGTTCTACAATTTACCAAAATCTAACTAAAAGAAATAAAAAAACTTTAAAATTTTATATTTAATTTTGTTTTTTTAGTTATATACTATAATGTATCATCAATTTATAATTAAAAAAAAAATCTGAAATGTAATAAGACATGATCTCTAGTGATAATTCTACTTCTACCAAGTACAATATGTTTAAGTTTTTCCAATCAAAATTTCTTTTACACAATCAAAGTTTCGTTTACACAGTTCTTTATTATTAGGAGGAGAAACTCATTTTAAATGCATAATCTCTAGTGAAAATTATACTTCTACTAAGTACAATAAATTTAAGTTTTTTTTCATCAAAGTTACTTTTACACAGTCCTTCATTTTTAGGAGGAGAAACACATTTAAAATGCATAATCTTTAGTGACAACTCTACTTCTACTAAGTACAATAAGTTCAAGTTTTTTAATAAAAGTTGCTTTTACACCATCCTTCATTATTAGGAGGAGAAAATCATTTAAATTTAGGTAGAATGGTTATTTAGGATATGGTTCCTAAAAAGGTTTGTATTTTATAAATATTTAGTTTTCATATAATACTATAAAAATTAAAATTAAAATTTTTATTTTTTTAAAGTTAAATTTAGATATCTACAAAGAGTAAATTATTATAAAAGGAAGGAAATTATTTTTAAGATTCCATTGAAAAACAATATTTCATACTTGCACATTGTCAAAAATAAATAACACAATTTAAAGTAATTACTCAAGAAACAAGTGTTATTTTCCAAAAAAATTATGCTACAGGTTTGCGTTACATATTAATATGGAAAGGTTCGGCCCTAGACGATGTTACACAAAAATATTAACAAACACATTTAAATAATTCAAGGAAAAGGAATTGTTACAACACTTAAAAATAGTTACTTTGTATTATGTAATTAGTCATTTATATAAAATATTTTATATGATTATATGATCTATAAATAGTAGAACTATGACCTGTCCAATTCATCAACACAGATCCCAATTGCAAAATAAATTTAGTTCTTTGTTCAGTTTTGGTTCAATGCTCTTTTATTCACTCACATATTTAAAAAAATAATGAAAAAAACTCCTCTTTGAACTAGCACAAATATGATAGTTCAACACTCATCCTTATTTACAACCAACACATAGGTAATCACTATCTAACGAGCAACAAATTCATCTAGCCATAGCATAAGTCGACCTAGGGATGTAGGGAATCGACCAAGATGAATATTTGAGGGACTTTCAGGCTTTCGGTGAGTGGGAGAGAGGATGTGAAAGGAAAACAAATCCTATGGGAAAGGAAAAAATCGACCAACAATTAATAAAATGCCATAGATAGGCTATGGGAAAAGAAAAAATGGCCAACAAGAAAAATAATGCTTAGTGGAAAGATTTAGCCATCCAACAATGGTGAAAAATGCCTAAGGGGAGAATTAAGTTGACCAACTGTAAATACAATGTTTTCTTGGTGGATTTATATGCTCATCTATGGATAGAAATGCCTAGGGATGAAGTAAAATGCCCAGAGAGGTATAAATTCACCCAGGGATTTATAATTCTCCCAGGAAAAAGTAAATTTTCCCAGAAATAAAATAAAATTCCCATAGAAGGAAATATGATTTGTGAGTGAGTGGAAACTCAACCAACTTGACAAAACAAATATTAGAGAGGATTGATCTAATGAAGCTTGCATCTACTAGCTAGAACAAAAATTTCAAGAAATAAAACTCAAATTGAAACCACATTATACATCCCTAGAGCACATTACACCCACACAATATACACAATAAATGTTTATTTTTCTCAGGAAATTCATTACAATGGGAGAGCCATGCATTCCAAGAAATCTCATGCATTGTTAATCATGAAAAGAAATGTAGATGGCCATGTCTTAGATATGCCTTCACTCATTATGGACAAGCTCCTTGACTCCTTCGTCCATCGATATTCAAACATGATACAGTCTTTGATCTCTCATATCTGCAAACTTCCCAAGTTCTCGTTGCCTCCCTTGTTCCCATTATTCACTACGACCTTCATTTTTAATGGGTTTACTTTGGAAGGAAAACCATCACAATGGTTCACTTCTTCTTCCAACTTTTTCAAAAAAGACAAAATAAAATAAAAAAGAACAATTACAAATTTACAAAGTATTTTCAGTGAGGATCCAATTCAGATCATACCTCCCCATTTGTAGGATTTTGTTCCCCAAAATCCTCAACTTCCTTCAATTGTCTTCTCCAATCAACAAGTAGACTATGGAAATTATCTACAAAAGGGTGCCTTCATGTAGGATGAAAGATATGAGATGAATAGGGTATACCTTTGACATTCACTACTACAATACATTGTTGGGAAACATTTTCTCCTTGGGTTGCAAGTGCAAACAAATCCTCTTTCCGTTGACCTTGACTCTTCAAACTTTATTCTTATATATTTAGTTCTTGGGATGGAGTTATGGGTGAATCCTCCAACATTTGGCCTCCTAATTTCTAGTCAATATGAAAAAATAACAATAGTTCCTACATGGGCTACTTGGCCTTCTAGATTTCCAACAATCGCTAGCCTTATGAACCCTTTTCTTGCAACAAAAAAAACTATTCCATACCTCTTTGGTTTTTGATGATTCTTGTTTGTTTTGTTTTATTGGTCTCCCAAGTGTTGGAGAGAATATTTTTGGCATAATCATCTCTTTTCTTCCCTCTTCCAAGCTTCTACAAGGAAATTTGAGTGGCTTGTTCCACATGAATTCTTTTCTAGTTCCTCTTACCTTCAAAAAATTGGTTTCACCTGCACTTGTGTTGGTTTCTTGTCTACTAAGTCCTAAAGCTTCATTATTGGGACTTTGTTGAGCTACAATGGGGATACAAATCCCTTTTCCTTCCTTTCCTAGCCCTTGGCCATGTAACAACCCTAGTTAAATAGTTGCATAGGGTTTATCAAGAATAGTTAATTATTTAATTAACTGTCCTAATATATTTTGGTTAAACAATGATTATTTATTAATAATATTAATTAATTAATTAATTGTTTATTAATTGTTTATATCTGTTGATTGATTAATTAATTAATTAATTGACTCATTAAAGGTTTGGGTAATGAATTAAAGGGCTTAATAACTCTAATTTATTTATTATAAGACTTTATGTATGTAGGGGGGAATGAAGCATTGAGTGGAGGGATAAGGTAATAAATGGAGGGATAAGGTGGGTGGAAATAAAGGAGGGTAGGAGTCGGTGAATGGTGGGGGATATGACTGGGCAAAGGCCTTCGGGAATGGGGGATGAAAATTTGGGGAGGAAACATTATTTTGAGAGGAGGACTGTATTTCCTGGTTTGGATATTTTATGGTTTGGAGTTTGGGTGAATTGTTGCAGGGGGCACCAGGTTGCTGGGGGTTTTGGTCTTGGGGGCCAGGAATCCTCACGGAATCCTGGAGCTAGGGAGTCGGATATGCTTCTCCTAGTTGGTTGGGTGGTTAGTCAGTTTTGGGTAGGGTTTGGTCAGAGCATCAAGTAGAATCTGGGCAGAGAAACAGAGAGGACAACCAGAGGTCGGGAAATTAGCATCAGACAGAGGTATTTTTATGTACGCATTCTCATGAACATGTGATGTTTATTTAAAATTATTAGCATCCTGTTCATAAATCTAAATTTCTGTTGCTTATATGCTGAATAAAGAAATTACTTATTGTTTATATGACGGAATAATCTTAATTGTTTAAATTTACAAATTTTTCTTTAGGCTTTGTTAAACTTGGTTCTTACACATGGTATCAGAGCTTCAGTTTGAAGCACTGGAGCCTTAAGGGCCTACCTACCCACCTAACCAACTTAGGAATAGAACTATACCCACCCATAAATTTAAACAACCCTAAATAATCTGTATAGGATATATATAAATATATATATATATAACAAAAAAAAAAACATTCAGGCATGATATTAAATCTTCAAGTCCACACAAGTTTCGAGTTACAGAACACAATTCCTAGTGCTCGAGTATAGCACTAAGATCCCAAAGACCTTACTGAATAGTCCATAATCCATGCTCAACATGGTCAGTAGAACTCCCTACAAGTCAATGAAGCAGATGAATAAATATTACAAGTATTCAGGCTTAGATATGAATAAAATAAAAATTAGAAGAAAGATGAAAAATGAATAGAGTTAAAGCAATAAAAACCAGGCACACATGTCACACTGCCAATTCACTCCTCTCCAGCATCTCCCAGACGTCAAGCTGCATGCTCTTAAATCCTCCATCAAGACATAGTTACGGTGGTCACTCTGTCAGAACAATATCACCGATAGAAAAGTAAATAACTCAGCCACGAGTCAAGCATTGTGCACTACGCGTCAAGCAAATCACCTGCAAAATAACCCAGCCAAACACCTGTAAAATAACACAAATTAGAAAATATCCTCCACAATACTTAAGAACTAAATGAAACTACCGCAACAAATACTTAACATCAAACCCATTGTATGACTTTATGTTTTCTGTAATGGATGGGTTCCCCTTTACGATTTCGGTCATGGATGGGCTCTCAAATTTCCTGCCATTAAACGACAAGTAAACCATCTAAATAAAAAATAAACCAATATTGAAGAGACTACATGATTCAAAAAAATACTTATTACGATGATAGTGGAGTGGGGGGCTTGAAAGCTTGTAAAAATCCGTCTTCAGATCTACTTCAAATAAACCAACAAACACATATCTTCTTCTGCAAAGCAAGAAGCATAAGGGGCGGCGGTCCTATTATTAGGAGTAAAGGGCCAAGATTCTTCGTAAAGAAATTGCATATAATCATAAAACACAATCAAAATCCCTACCACCGGATAATTACATTAGAAAATCAGAAAATCCAAACCACTTACAAAAGCATGAGGGGCGGAACTAAAAAGTTGAGTTTCTTCATAAAGTAAAATTACTAAACATAATCAACATCCCTAGAAAATTGAAAAAAAAAAATATGGTTCTACAAAGGTAAGGCTTGACTATATTTAAGTAAATTTTCTGAACATATAAACCTTCCAAAATTCAATGCCAAAAATATGTCTATATTTTTTTACACAAATCCAGACCATCCTCAAACAAATCGAATTACAAGAATTTCTTAAAGCCGTGGAATGTTGAACAGGTCGATTAATCCAAATCTGTAACCAAAGAAAGTGAAATTACATGAAAACTTAAAAAAAACAGATTCAAGAAAATTCAATAAAGATTCATCTGGGAAAAAAGTTAAAATATAGATAGAAACAAAACGTATGATATATGGGTTTCCATAAACTAAATGAATGAATTGCCTGCTTATGTACAGAAAACCCCATAGCCAATCCACACCTCATCCGCTAATTAAACATGAATATTCAATGAGAACAAAAACGAGAAGAGGCCAAATTAGGGAAAGAGAACACCGATGAAATATAATCATATGGCCTCTGTAGTCTGTGATCAAAATGATCCACACGAATGATGCCCAAAAATACTTCCTGCGAGTGTTTCATATGTAAAGTAAAGCCTAATCCTTGAACGCTTTTAGTCGACCTGTAAACAAACGTAATACGCATAAATTAAAATGAAAACTCAAAACCTGAGTGAGATTCTAACTTCCTGGGCATACTCGATAGTCGATCGGTAAACCAAAAGACTTCTATTGATGGACATAGTTGCAACCCATAGAATAATTTTAAAAGAAAAAAAAACAACAAGCCACATTGCAACCTCATATTGAAAACTGAAATTCTAAAAATTTAGCACATTGCTTTAGAGCATTTCGCTAATCATTGCAACTTGGTGCTAAATGCGTCAAAGCCCAATGGCCAAGACCACACGCGAGCCACATGAAGGAGCAACCCAAGGGGGGGAAAGGCGAGGTGCACTACACGTCCAGTGCCCAACACACCAAACTAGTGCCCATCACACCCGCCAAGTCACAAGAGACAAGCTCAGCGTGAGCACCTGCCATCAACATACAACTCGGGTTAGCATCCAAAAACCATTACAACACACAGGTCGAGAACAAGAGACGAACGCACAAGAACCAAACTAAGTCACAAGGAGGAAGAACCTACAAGGGAATAATGTGCTCAACAAGCCAGTGACCAACACTAGAAACCAAACACCCAGACCACGAGGAGGAGAAGCCATGAGAGAAGGCCATGGCGGCCGACCGGGTAACCAGAGACCTCGCAAGAAGAAACGATGAGGAAAAGATAAATTAGGGTTATGGAAATAAGGGTTAGGTTTTAGATAGGAGGGAGCTGGAGGAAGCAAGGTGGGCACATGGAATCCATGCGTGCCCGCACTTTTTTTTAATTATTTTGATTTTTTTTATTATTAAAATTTATATATATATATACATTTTTATTATTTTTTTGTGTTCATTTAAATTTTTATTTTAGTGTAAAGTATAGTTAACTGTTTTAAAAATAATTAATTAATTCAACTAATTCAATTAATTGTTTTAATTAACTGTCTTTAATTTAGTGTAAAGTTAATCTAAATTAAAGTTAATTAATTACTAAAAATAAAAATAAAACTAATAATAATTAATTATTTTTATTTTAGTGTAAAGTTTAAATTATAATTAATTAATTCAACTAATGATTTTAGGGATTAATTAATTAGAGTGATTTAATTAATTATAGTGAGTTGCAACATAGTAATACCGAGTAACAACAAGTGGAGTAACAACACAAAATTCGAAGGAGAAAGTACAACAAGTATTGTGATGTACTGAGTTCTCATGAAGCGATATTCTGATCGAATAGCTCTGCAACTCCACTGCTAGGATTGTCGCAGCCATGGGGGAGCAGGGCTCACCTAGGGCTTCCTCTCCTCTTCATCCTCCTCCGCCACTCCCAAACTATGTTCAAAATCACATTAAATAGTTTAAACGAAAAGTTTAAGGACTTAAACCGTGACCCGGGGGGAGGGGGCTTCATGCACACTAAGAGGGTAAGTTAGAGGAATTAGTGAGTGGGGTACAATACTAGCATAGCTACCGGGCAAGGGAATCAATAGTTTTCTTAGGAGAATAAATCAATCTTAGATGCTTTATCCCTAACCTAGCCACCTCCCCTAAAGATTGTAATGTCTGTTTACAGACAAGTAAAAAAAAAACTTACGCCTAACCCTGTTTTCTAGTTTAAGTTGCGCAAATGTGAAATGTCCTTGAACTCACCCTGACAACTTTGTTTGATGTAGGTTAAATCATACATGATGGTTAGGACTCAAGGGAATTGAGGCAGAGGAGCATCGTCGCAGGCACCGCCAACACCGCCAGCGCCGCCACCACCATCGTCGGAACTAGCTCTCATACTGCGCTCTTTGGAGGCCATAAATGAGACTTTAAAGGGGTGAAAACCAACAGGGATCAAAGTGGAGACCCCAACATCTAGAACGGGTAATCCATAAGCATTGAGGGATTCAGGGGGAGGACCTCCACCCGAAGACATCACTAGAGAACTGCAGAAGATCAAACTTCTGGAGTTTGCCAAGGGTCACGCTAGTGAACGCGCAGAAGCATGGTTGGAAGGCATGACAAGGTGTTTTGCCTTAAGGGACTATGCGTCCACCTCAAAGGCAAAGATAACAATTTTTCAGTTGAGAGATACTTCCTTGAACTGGTGGGGCAACCTGGAAAGGCAACTGCATCTTACCCTGGACACTTTATCTTGGGAACTTTTCGAGGAGAGGTTCCAAAGGAAATATCTGCTAGCTTACTATGAGGAACAACAGGTAGGAACATTTAATTCTCTAGTACAGGGAAATAGGACCGTAGAAGAATATGAGATTAGGTTTATGGAATTTGTCAAGTATGTTTCATATATGGATAATGACCAGTGACAGGCAGAATGCTTTGTCTTTGGGTTGAACCCTAAGATAAGGGATATGGTGCGGATGTGGAAATAGTCTTCAGTAGAGGAAGCTGTGGAAAATGCACGTTATGCGAAGGAACACATGAACTTAACCGAAGGTATGAGACCGACCTTTTTGCATCGTCCTAGGTTTGTGGGGAAGGCCCCTAGGACATTTCACATGGGAGGGGGCTCAAGGACACCTCCATATGGTAAAAGAGTTGCACCAAGGATAGTAGCCACAGGGATTTCAATGGTAGTGAGTGCAGCATCTCGTTCATCACCAACGATGCAGGCAAGTCCACGGCCATCTCATGGGAGCAGCTAGTAGGGGCAGGGGTTCCAAGGGAAGGAACTCATTTCAGAGACAGTCACAGAATAGTGTGCAAGTTCAATCCCATGTTACATGTTGGGGATGTGGAGGACCCCATTACTAGCATGACTACCCAGAGTTACAATCAGGGTTTGTGCATAGAGAAGGAAAGGCCCCGATGGGAAGAGAAAGTAGTAGCCACCAGATTTACGCAGTGGTTAATAATCACCAGGTCGAACATCAATCCACGATGGTGGAGTCATCAGGTATGCTAAATCATATCAATGTTAAGATTTTATTTGATTCTGGTGCGACAGATAGTTTCATTTCACCATCTGCATTAGAAAATAGTGGGTTGGCAGCCTACGAGCACGATGACTTTAAACAAGTCGAGATGGCTTCGGGGGGAAAACAAGCGGTAGGACCTAGCATTGATAATTGTATAGTAGACCTAGGAGTGTGTACTACCAGTTTGAAGGTATATGTCGCTTCTCTCGGGGCGTACGACCTAATCATCGGAGTGGATTGGTTAGAAGCTCATCAAGCTTTGGTAGATTGTTTCTCCAAAAGGGTGCTTCGTGTCGATGATGAAGGAAGACCGATAGAGATCTAGGGTGTATGGAGAAGGTTGTCATTATGCTTTATCTCAACTATGAAGGTTAAGCGATGCTTGAGGCAAGGGTGTCGACTATATGTAGTGGAAGTGGTGAATGAAAGGAAGGGACCCTCGGATACGTACCCGGTATTATCAGAATTTAAGGATGTTTTTCTGAACGAGTTACCAGGGTTACCTCCTGAGAGGGAGCTTGATTTTAGTATTGAGTTAAAACCTGGTGCAGAACCAATTTCCAAGACTCCGTATCGGATGACAGCGCTGGAACTTTGTGAGTTGCAAATGAAGTTGAATGAGTTACTAGAATTAGGGCTAATAAGGCCCAGTGTCTCACCTTGGGGTGCACTAGTAATTTTTGTAAAGAAGAAGGATGGTTCCTTATGATTGTGTATAGATTACAGGGACATGAACCATGCTACAGTGAAAAATAGGTGCCCAATGCTACGAATATATGACCTTTTCAATCAGATGAAAGGAGCAACGGTATTCTCAAAGATCGATTTGCAATCAGGGTATCATCAGTTAAGGATTAAGGAAGACGATATCCCAAAAACTGCCTTTAGAACTCAGTTTGGGAATTGCGAGTTTGTTGTAGTACCTTTTGGATTGACCAATGCGCCAGTAGTATTCATGAGCCTCATGAACAGCGTATTCCGGAAGTACTTAGACCGTTTTGTACAAGTCTTTCTAGGTGACATCCTTATCTATTCCAAGAACGAAAGAGAACGTGAGGAACACTTATGAGTGGTGTTGTCCTGCCTTAGAGAGAACAAATTGTATTGGAAGTTGTCGAAGTGTTCCTTCTTCCAGAAAGAGATCCACTATTTAGGTCATATCATTTCCGGTGAAAGAATCTCTGTGGACCCAGAAAAGGTAAAGGCCATTATGGAGTGGCCAGTGCCGAAAAATGCCCATGAGGTGAGAAGCTTCATGGGGCTAGCATATTATTATCGGAGATTTGTGGAAGGATTCTCAAAAATAGCGAAACCCATCACCACTTTTCAGCGCAAGGGGGTCAGGTATGAATGGATAGAAGAATGTGATAGTGAATTCATTGAACTTAAGAGGTTACTAACTAGTGCACCATTTCTACGAGTGTCGGATATGGAATAGGACTTCATAGTCTGCATGGATGCCTCAAAGCAAGGGTCGAGGGTCATGCTAATGCAGGAAGGATGAGTGATATCTTATGCGTCAAGGAAGTTGAAGAAACACAAAGAGCTTTACACTACTCATGATTTAGAGTTGGCAACTGTAATGCTAGCTATGAAAATTTGGGGCATTATCTTGTGGGGTGAAACTTTGAGCTCAAAACGGACCATCAAAGTTTAAAACATCTCTTCACTCAAAGGGATCTGAATGTCAGGCAAAGGAGATGGACTGAGTTTATGAGTGAGTATGATTTTGGTATTTCGTACATCAAGGCGATGGAAAATGTGGTCGCAGATGCCTTGAGTAGGAGGCCATGTGTCTTCTCCTTGGTACCTTTAAAGGTCAATCTGAGGGAACATGTGTTGACGCAACTCCAAGGAGACAGTTGGTATTTAAAGGTTACTTCAAACCTCCAGAGTGGGAGGCAATTAGATCCAAAGTATGAAGGATATAGTCTGGAAGCAGACAAACTGTTAAGATATAGAGGAAGGATGTACATCTCTGAAGATGGGGAGAGCCCATAGAGCACTTTATTTTTCACATTAGGGTGTGAAGAAGATGTACGCAGACATGAGGAAACTTTTCTTCTAGGTAGGAATGAAGCGTGATGTAGTCCATTTTGTCGCCAAGTGCCTAGAGTGTCAACAAGTGAAAGCCGACCACCATGACCCGGCAAGCCTCCTACAACCACATGATGTTCCTATGTCCAAGTGGGAAATCATCTCTATGGATTTTGTTGTGGGGTTTCCGCTCACATCTCATAGACACAATGCCATTCTTGTGATAGTGGATAAGTTAACCAAGAGTGCTCATTTTATTCCAATTAGAGACACTTAAGATGTCACTGATGTGGCACGTGTGTTTGTAATTGAGGTCATTTGTTTTCATGGGATACCTAAGAAGATCATTTCAAATAGGGACTCTAGATTCACTTCTAGGTTTTGGACAAGTTTGCAGTCAATGCTGGGGACTCAGTTGAACTTAAGCACATCTTATCATCCTAAAACAGATGGGGAAATTGAGAGAGTAAATCAAGTCATGGAAGACATGCTCAGGATGTATGTCATGGATAATCAAACCCAATGGGAGAAGTACCTACTTTTGGTAGAGTTTGCCTACAATAACAGTTTTCATAGCTCCATCGGAATGCCACCCTACGAAGCTCTGTATGGAAGGCCATGCAGAACGTCATTGAGTTGGGATAGGCTAGAAGACCGAGTAATAGTTGGGCCAGAATTGATTCAAGAGATGGAGGAACAGGTGATTCAAATTAGGCAGAGACTAAAGGAAGCACAGGATAGGCAGAAAAGTTATGTGGATGTACACAGGACCGACCAAAGTTATGAAGTGGGAGACCAGGTTTTCATTCGTATCAGTCCTAACAAGAGTACCATACGGTTCGGGAAGGGGACAAAGTTGTCACCTCGATTTATAGGAACATTTAGAATCCAAGAGAAAATTGGACCCGTTGCCTATCATCTCGTACTACCACCCCACCTACATAAAACTCATAATGTTTTTCATGTATTTGTTTTACGTCATTATGTTGTTGATGAATCACATAAACTAAATTGGAAGGAATTGTAGGTATCGAACGTGGGAACTCTCATGATAGAACCGTTACACATATTGGACCGTAGATTTTGATAGATCAGGAACCATCTGGTAGACCAAGTTAAGGTCCAATGGGACAAGTATAGTCCATGATCTTCTACTTGGGAAGACGCCGAGACTATCCCTCACTTGTTTGGCCACCTCGAGAATATGCTTCTCAAAGGTGGGGTGTATGTAACACCACCTTTTGACTTAGACAACCAGGATTACCTGAGACCTGCACTTTTATTTTCTATTCAAAGTGAAACTATTAAATGATACACTTAAACTTTTAAGACGTATGAACCTTTATGAATGTTTAAAAATATTTGGATAATGATGGATATGATGCGATATATTGCGAGAATGTAAATTTTATGAATG
>SNQJ01S0014421.1:80574-131007 GCA_010110895.2 Picea sitchensis | reverse complement strand
GATGGAAGTAAGTTAGGGAGGAAGGATGAGTAGAAATAGTTGAGAGTGTATGGAGATTTGTCTTATGGTGGAATTTATTGTTTTTCCTTCTGAAAAGAAAATGTATATATATATATATATATATGAATATTCATAATTATGTAACTAAATTACAATTGTCTAAATAACATTGTTGAGCTAGATAATAGTAATTAAAGGATTTCGCAAACATTTGATTGGTTTATTGTCTTTTATAAAATGAATAATCTTGTTGAATGGATTGGATGCATGAAGAAATTACTATAGAGATGATAGTTATTGATATTAGTACATGAACGGGACTTGTATGTACTAGCTACACATGCATTTCTTGCGCATGTACACTAGTACAAATGAGTTTCTTGGCTTACTTACTAATAATGATTGTTATTTGTTATGAATGTGTGAACCATGTTTCTTTTCCCTTGTATCATAAAATACCTTAACTTCGGGACGAAGTTTCCTGAAGGGTGGGTGTATGTAACAACCCTAGTTAAATAGTTGCATAGGGTTTATCAAGAATAGTTAATTATTTCGTTAACTGTCCTAATATATTTTAGTTAAACAATGATTATTTATTAATAATATTAATTAATTAATTAATTAATTATTAATTGTTTATATCTGTTGATTGATTAATTAATTAATTAATTAACTCATTAAAGGTTTGGGTAATGAATTAAAGGGCTTAATAACTTTAATTTATTTATTATAAGACTTTACGTATGTAGGGGGGAATGAAGCATTGAGTGGAGGGATAAGGTAATAAATGGAAGGATAAGGTAATAAATGGAGGGATAAGGTGGGTGGAATTAAAGGAGGGTAGGAGTTGGTGAATGGAGGGGGATATGACTGGGGAGGGGCCTTCGGGAATGGGGGATGAAAAATTGGGGAGGAAACATTATTTTGAGAGGAGGACTGCATTTCCTGGTTTGGAGTTTGGGTGAACTATTGTAGGGGGCACCAGGTTGCTGAGGGTTTTAGGCTCGGGGGCTAGGAATCCTCACAGAATCCTGGAGCTAGGGATCTGGATAGGCTGCTCCTAGTTGGTTGGGTGGTTAGTCGGTTTTGGGCAGGGTTTGGTCAGAGCATCAAGCAGAGTCTGGGCAGAGAGTTAGAGAGGACAACCAGAGGTCAGGAATTTAGCATCAGACAGAGGTATTTTTATGTACACATTCTCATGAACATGTGATGGTTATTTAAAATTATTAGCATGTTGTTCATAAATCTAAATTTCTGTTGCTTATATGTTGAATAAAGAAATTACTTATTTTTATACGACGAAATAATCTTAATTGTTTAAATTTACAAAAAAAAAATTAGGCTTTGTTAAACTTGGTTCTTACAGGCCATCATATCCCATTTTCCTCACGATATTGGAACTAATTACTCTAGTGTTCTTCTCAAATTCAACAAGGGTATTGGAAGGTGAGTTTACCATGTTTTTCTTTGTCATGGTACTAGCTTCGATAATGACAATGGAAGGGGATTTCTTGGTCTCTTGGACAACTACTTCTAGCTTCTTCAAGGCCTCTTCCTTCGCTGCCAATTCTTGGTATAGGTGAGTAGTGACGTTGGTGAACCTCTCCTCTTCCTCTCCTAGTATAGGTGAGTAGTGAACATCGGTGAATATAGATCAAATAATTTCTCTCCCAACTACAAGAGCTACAATATGCTCCTATCTAATTTTTCCCTCATGGATGTGAAGGAGTCCTGACACTTGGAAATATCTTTCTATATATCATATGTTCTTTGTCTCCAATATCTACTTTCTTCTTGGATCTTCCTATTGAAGTATATCAACCATTCTAGCGCCTCCTAGTTCAAGGTTTTCCCCATGCCATTTTCTTCAATGTCTTTAACAAACCTTCTCTGATACCATCTGATCCGTAAATGGTGGGCCTATGTCTTATTTGTTTTGTCAACATAGATCTCAATTGCAGAATAAATTTATTTCTCTTTTTAGTTTTGGTTCAATGCTCTTTTACTCACTCACATATTTAAAAGAACAATGAAAACACTTGTTAAGCCCTAATATTGGCTCATTACCCCTTAATTGGGGCATATTATATTAGTAATGTTATTTTATTTATGTCGTCTTTAGGCCATTAGCTGTAATTATACCTCCTAGTCTCCTATATATACCAAGGAGACATTTTCATTTTTAATCATCTTGTACTTGAACATTTAAGTGGGGTAAAAGGAGGTTGCCCCCTCAAAGAGGCTTATTATCTGAAATTATCTCTTTTTCAAGGCTTTGAGTACTTTTTGTGAGGTTTTTCTATGCTATATTGATATTTGGTTCTTAACATATGGTATCAGAGCTCAAGGTCTTTGGGTTTCACTACTAAATCTGAGACACCTTGGAATTTTTGCTATAACTTTTTTTCTACAATGTTTCAAAAGGAATGACTTGGAAGATATTTAGTATATGGATCAAGGTACGTTGGGTTCAATATTCAGCTGTTGAGGCCTTATACTTTTGGAGATACAACCTGTACAAGATAGGGTTCTGGAATGATCCTGAACTGAGTCATTGCGAAATTTTCACTACAAAAACTTTTATGTAACGTTTCAGACCCTGAACTCCAGAGGATATTTACATAAATTAGTAAGGTATTTGTGGTAAAAATTCCATCTTCTAGGTCATCTTAAATTTGTAGATACACACTGTGTAAGATAGGGTATCTGACTAGTCCTATTGACAAGTCTCAAGAAGGTGTTCCAGGTAAAACAATCATAAATTCTTCCTAGAGTATCCAAATTGAGTGGGACTAGTTTCATTGGATCATGGATAGTCTATAGTATTTCTGGTGTGAGTTTCAGAATTTTAATTCTAATTATTTTGTGCGGGGCACGCTATAAAAGTGAGATCTCCTGGAAAGCCCAAAAATCGGCAAGTTGTGGGGAAGTTACCATAAATTCCACTTGGCACATCCAATTTTGATCAGACCTGTGGAATTGCAGAGAAGAAATATTAGAGAACTACATAAAATAAAGTTTCATACCCAGAAGGGTCGAAACTTGGGAGATACAATAGAATAAATATTGTCTAGAAGAACCACCTCAAAATCAAGGTTCAAAAGTGATACTTGGCTAACATGCCACCAAAAAAGGGAACTTTTACACCAAATAAGCCTCCAGAAAATCCTACTTGGACTCTTGATGAAGGTGAAGAAATGCATAGGGACATAAATGAACTACAAAAGAAGATGGATTCAATGGAAGCTATGTTGGATACTAAATTTGTAGAGATACACACTGTAAGATAGGGTATCTCGACTAGTCCTGACAAGTCTCAAGAAGGTGTTCCAGAAAACAATCATAAATTCTTCCTAGAGTATCCAAATTGAGGGGACTAGTTTCTATTGGATCATGGATAGTCTATAGTATTTCTGGTGTGAGTTTCAGAATTTAATTCTAATTATTTTATGGGCACGCTATACAAGTGAGATCTCCAGGAAAGCCCAAAAATCGGCAAGTTGTGCCACTACAATTCCACTTGGCACATCCAATTTTGATCAGACCCGTGGAATTGCGTATAGTTGAAATATTAGAACTGAAAATAAAGTTTCATACCCGCATGGGTCTAAACTTGGGAGATACAATAGAATGTATCATTCCAGAAGAACCACCTCAAATCAAGGTTCAAAAGTGATACTTATTAACATGCCACCAAAAGGGAACTTTACACCAAATAAGCCTCCTTAAAATCCTACTTGGACTCTTCTTGATGAAGAAATGCATAGGGACATAAATGAACTACAAAAGAAGATGGATTCAATGGAAGCTATGTTGATACCAAGATGGATGGTTTAAAAAGGGAGATCATGGAAGAATAGTACCCTCAGAATGCAGAAGACACCTAAAAGTGAAAATGCATCCCATACCAGATGAGGAATAACAAGGAATATGAATCAAGAATGGGGAAACTCTAAATTTGGTTTGAAGATCAACCATGTTCCTAATATTGATATGAGGAAGTTTGATGGTAAGGACTCAATCACATGGATACTTCCGTGATGGAGTAATTCTTTGATCTCCATAATGTGCCACATACACAAAGGTACGAATTGTTTTATAGAACATAATAAATTTGTATAGACACGGATTTGTTCTCGTAAATCACTCTTTACTTGGACAATTTTCAATGAAGAAATGATAGCACACTATGAGGATACAAGGAGCAATACCTTCTTTAGCCAATTGATCTCAAGCAAAAGGGTTCAAATTATCGAGCACATTGAGAACTTCCAAATTATTGAATATAAAGGTAACCAATATTCAGATGAGCTACACTTACTGATGTATTCATAGGAACTTTTTAAAGGATCACATTCAACATGAGGTTCACTTTGGGAACCCAAATCATTGGAGAATGCATTTAAGGTGGCAAGAAATGTTGAGTAAAATATGGCTATGGCTACTAGAAGGACCAATCCTAACATCTATAGGAGAGAACATGTCTCTAAAAACACCTCAAAAATTGGAGGAAATAAAAAGGTTTATGCTTTAATAGTCCTAATTGATTATGGAGTACAGTAAGGGACATAAGGTGGTGAGAAGAAATTATTCTACATAGATCATTGTGAAGAGGAAGAAGACAAGAAAGAACCATCTCAAGATGAAAACGTGAGAAGCCACTCTTCTCAAGAGTTGACTCCCACGACATCATGTAATGCATTACCGGAATTAGCACCTCAAACCCTCAAGATCGAAGGATACATCAAAAGAAAAAGGTAATATCCTAATTGATTTTGGCAAGCATTCATACTTCATTCGCTATAGCCAAAGTTCTCAATTGCTTTGTATATCCAGTGTCATAGTTTCAAGTAATGGACGATATGAGGAACTATCAATTTCTCATGGAAATGCAATAAGATCAATCTACTATGGGGAATATGTAATGAATAGTCCAATGATTTCTCACCAATGGGTGGTGCAGATGTTAAAAATTAGGAATCCAATGGTTACAATCATTAGAACAAGGCTTTTAATTTTCAAGAACTTTTCATGAAATTTTCATTGGAAGGAAAAAGAAATTCGAAAGTTAAGAGGTATCACAGAAACCCTATGTGATAAGCTCTATGGGCATGACAAAATTATTGAAAAAGGGGCATCAAGGTGTTATTGTAATTAACTACTAGATGTTCAAACATCTAAGCCATCTATTCCTCAAGACTTCCAAAGGATCATTGATATTCCAAAGTATTTGAAGATTCTGGGGAAGGTCTCCCACCCATTTGAAATCATGATCATGAAATTACCTAATTTCGGGAGTGTTCCTCCTAACATCAGCCATACAGATACCCTTACTTCAAAAGAGTGAAATTGAGGCATGGTTGAAGAAATGTTAGGAGGCCTGAATGATTAGACCTAGCCAAAGTTCTTACTCGCACTGGTAATGGTATTCAAGAAAGATATTTAGGCCCAGATTATAGAGAGCTCAAGATCACTATTAAGGATAAGCTTCCCATTCATGTCATTTATGAATTTAGATGAACTACATGGAGAAATCTTATTCACAAAATTGGATCTCTCGCTCGTGGTATCATCATATCAAATGAAGGAATATCCCAAAAACAACATTCAACTCATGCAGGCCATTATGAAATTTTAATATGCCTTTTGGCCTACAAATCTAAGGATGATGAATTCCATTTTCAAGCCTCTTCCTCGAAAATTGGTGTTAGTATTTTTGATGATATACTAATCTATAGCAAGTCTTGGAGGATCTGTGCCATATGTTGAAGGTGGATAAACTTACTAAAGGAGCAACAACTATATGCCAAACCATCCAAATGTTTCTTTGGAGTAAAGGAGGTGGAATATTTTAAATTATTGTATCTCATGAATGGTGTCAAGGACCCTGAATGAAGATTAAGGCCATGATGGAATGATCGATTCCCAAAACAATGAATAATATTAGAGGATTTTGCTCTGACTGGTTAGTACCGCAAGTTTGTTCCGAGCTATGGAAGAATAGAAACACCTTTAATCCATTAATTAACTAAGAAGGATGATTTTCATGGACTCTAGAGGCACTAAATCTTTTGAACAACTTAAAAAGGTGATGTGTGCTTGTCTTGGACCACTCCAAACTTCACAAAACCTTTATTGTGGAATGTGATGCCTTAGGGAAATGGAATTGGTGTTGTCCTAATGCAAGAAGGAAGGCCCCTAGCTTTTGAAAGTTGGACACTCAAGGAAAAGGGTCAAACCCATTTATGAGAACGAAATGATAGAAATACTACATGCATTGAAGAAATGGCTGCCCTACTAATAGGTAGGCACCTCAAGGTCAAAAACAGATCAAGGATAGTCTTAAATACTTTGAACAAAGACTATCTTCTAAGAACAACAAAATGGGTAACCAAGATATTGGGTTATGATTATGAAATCATCTATAAAAGGGGAAGCAAATTTTGTGGCATATGCACTCTAAAGAAATGATGAAGATGTTGAGGCCTTTGTGCTTCTCTATCATCCAACCTAATCTGATAATATAAGCAAGGGGTGAATGGAAGAACGACGAAAAAAGTGTGGACTCTCATTCAGTTGGTTGTAGCAGATCTCCGCAGCATCATACATATTTGCTACATGTAAACCTGATTCACTATGGTACAAAGATTGCTTTTATTTATGTAAGAACTCCTAACTTAAACAAAAGGTACTATTGAATTGCACACCTCTCCAGAGGGAGGGCACTTGGGATTTTGGAAACCTACCATAGAGTCAAGAAGGATTTTTTTGGGATGGCCTTTAACATCTTCAAAGGTTTGTAAGAAGGTTTGGATTGCCAACAAAATAAGGTGGAAAGCATTAATTTCAGGTCTTTTACATTATCCATCCCAAGTCATTGGGAGGGAGGTTTCCATGGATTTCATCATAGAGTTGGCTTAAAATTCGGTGAAAGAGTGTCAATTACAGATTGTTGTTAGACTTACCAAGTATGCACACACTTTTGTGCACTCTCTCATCCCTTCAAAGTACAATACACCACATTCATGGAGACATTTCAAAGGCTACATGGTATCTCAAAAGATTATTGTAAGTGATAGAGATCCCATCTTCAGACATTTTTTGGACAGATTTTTTTTTTTTTTGGGTACTCAATTGGCTCATAGCTCATCCTATCATCTCAACTGGATGGACAAACCGAGATAGTGACCAAATGTATGGAAGGATACCTTCGTTGCTTTTTCTCTCGATAAACAAACACAATGGTTCAAATGGATACCCTTGGCGTAATGGTGGTATAACACTTCCTTCATCAAGAATCCTAAAATGACACCATTTATGGCACTTTATGGATACCACCTCCTTCCATCACTTCTTCTCCTAAATAAAAATCTAAGGTTCAAGCAAAGCAGTTATTCACATTGAGAATAAAAAAACAAATTTCTCCAAATATTAAAGGACAACTCGGACTGATGGCATAGATCGCATGAAACAACAAAGCTGCATCAACATCATAGTGAAAGAATTTTTGAAGTAGGGATTGGGTATTTTAAGACTACAACCATACAAACAGATGTCTCTCAAGCAAGAATGATATCACCATCACCAAAGTACTATATTCTTATAAGGTGTTGCAAAAATATTGGTACTATGGCATACAAATTGAGTTCCCTGCATCTTCACTTAGGCACACTCGCTTCATGTTTCATGCTTAAGTAGTTGTTATAGAAGCATAAGATCCAGTTCAAACTATATTGCTAGAAATTGACGAGGAAGGAAAAATTACATTGGAGCCTGAAGCCATCAATGACACAAGAATTCTCACAATGAGGAATAGATCCATTTCAGACATTCATTAAATGGAGGAAACTACCTAATCTATAATTTGGGAAGATGAGTCCTTTATACGTATATCCAGAAGTTAATCAACTCAGGAACACTCTGTCTCAAGGAGGGACATGTTAAGACCTAATATTGTCTTAGATGGTTTATAAATTCCTAGGGATGAAGTAAAACACCCATAGAGGTATAAATTCTCCCAAGAAGAATTAAAATTTCCTGTGGAGTTATAAATTCACCCAGGTAGAAGTCAATTCTCCCAACAATAAAAAATTCTGTGAGAAGGGATACAATTGGCAGAGAAAACTAATCAACATAGAGAAACAAACTCACGGGATTGAGCTAATGAAGTTTGGACCATTTCACTGTAAATGGTACCAAGCAATAAAACTCAAACTGGAATCACAATATATCTCCATAGAGAATATTACACCCACAAAGTATAAACAACAATGATTTATTTTTCTCGGTAAATTCATTACAATGGGTGAGCTATGCATGCCCATAAATATCATGCATTTTTAATCATGAAAATAAATTCATATGGCCATCTCTCAGAGATGACTTCACTCATCGTGGAAAGGCTCCTTGACTCCTTCATCCACCAATATTCAAGTAGGTTGCACTCTTCAAGCTCTCATCTCTACAAACTTCCCCAGTTCTCGGCCTCCCTTGTTCCCATTCTTCACTACAACCTTCATATTTAATGGGATACCTTGGAAGGCCAACCATCACACCAGACCACTCTTATGCTTCCAACTTAAAAAAAAAATAAATAATAATAATTACAAATTAACAAAGTATTATGGGTGATGATCAAAATTAGATCGTTATGTAAATATGTTAAGATTATAATATTAATAAAATAAATTAAAAATAAAACAAAATTTATAATATATAATAAAATAACATAGCATTTGTCCTCGAGGTGCGCCGTGATAGAGTGTGTTGTTAAGGTTCTCCTGTGGATGTTAAGTCATCGGTTCGAAACCCGGGACAAAATCCATCCATGTTAAGGGTTGGTGGCTCAGGCCGAAAAGGATCCCCCCAAGTGATTTTGATGAATTAGATGCCCTTGAGTCACGGTTTCTAAGCCAATGTGTTAGTCCCACATGTCATGGAGAAACTAACAAACAAAAAAAAAAAATAATAACATAGATTTTTAATTTTACTTTTTAAATTATATAAAATTTCATCTTGATTTTTTAATTTTTAGAATTTATTAAAATTTGTTTCTATTAATTGCACTTTATAGTTTAGACAAAATTTGTACATTTTGAATGATAATACATAAAATATTTATTTTAAAATTTATATTAAAATAAACAAAAAAAATATACTCTTAAGAGTCTTAGTTTTTAGTTATTTCCACGTTAGGGTGAGTGAAATTTACATTAATTTGGTTAATTTATATTTTTTATTGACTTTTCTATTAATTTATATTTTTAAAAAACATAAAGTTAATTTTGCTATATATAACTTTCAATTCTTTATATATCATGATGGAAAGTTATTATAATAATAATAATAATAATACACACACACACACAATAATACACACACACACACACACACACACACAATAATACCACACATAATAATAATAATAATACACACACACACACACACACACACACACACACACACACACACACACACACACACACACAATCATCATCATCATCATCATCATCTATTTTTAAGGTCACGATCAAGCCACACCAAATTGGTGTATGAGACCCCCTTGTTTGTGGGACAATGGATCCCCCTTCGCCCAATGATTTGACTGGTAAAGTCTACGGAGGTATACATACCCTACCCCCCTCTGGATTTGAACTTGTGACCTCTTAAGAGGAAACACATGTTCTTAACCATATAATTTTTATAATGAACAAACAACACTTAGTATTTCTTACTTACCCTCCATAAGAAATATAATATTGCAAAACCATTTTACAACTTTTTCTATTTCAAGTTGACGATGGTCACTGCAGACGATGTAGTACAATGGATGTCTCTCTAGTCAATGCCCTCACTAGTTGTCTTTGTAGTCAATTCCCTTGTCCTGTACACTACCCTTGTGTCAATTTCTGTTATTTCCACACAACATCTTGGATGGACTCTCCACCTATAAGGGAATCTGCATCTACCTAGTGTTAGCACTAGGAATAACACTTAGACTGTTGTAAGTACAAGCCTAGTACCCATAAAAATGTGAAAGATAAATGTTATAAAAGGTGGAAACTAGATGGAAAACTCAATAGAGAATGTCAACAATAGATAAATCCATACATAAAATAAGGCCTTGAATAACTTTAGATCAGGTTTTCAAAGATAAGGTGGATAGGTGGAAGACTTGATAATAAACATGTAATATGCATATCATCTACATCAGGTAGTCATAACACACATATGAAGAAAAACTCTCTGAGATAAGAACTTCTTAAAATCAAAGAGAAAAACTATGATATACTTGTAAACAATATCACAATAAAATCATTCTTTGCAACAAAGCTACAATCAACCAGTTGAATCATTCAATCAGACTATAATCAGAATAATATAACAAAAAGATGATGAGAAACGAGACTGATTTCCATTATATAAAGTGTCTTAGGTATGATCCATACAATAGAAGAAACTTCTCTTCTATATAGACAATATCAAAATATGAGTGTTGTTGGCGCAAGTTTGATCAAACCAGGGTCCTTCTCGGGTTAGCAACAAAAGGTATCAAGTAGTCTAGATCGTTGGCATTTTCATCTCCTCCGAAGAGAAGAAGTCTCACCCGAAGCACTGTTGAGACAAATAGATAGGGAAGGGTAAGGAAAAGTCTTAGGAGGATTCACAGAACCTTCAAGACTCATCCCGATCTTGCGCAAGACATCTACCTATCGAACAAATCTGAACTCATAAATGCAAGAATCAAACCTACTTATGTTGCGAATAATCATTTAGACAGAGAATCATCATGTGGAACTTATAAACCATAAACAAGTATTGTAATGCATAAGTAAAACATACAGAGACACATAATATTTTGAAAATTTAGGTCCTTCTTCATATTATCTTCATAATCTTTCCTTAGTTACAAACTCAGAATTACAAAGTAGTTCTCTATTATAGACTCTTGGCTCTAGACTCATGTTGCAAAGCTCTAAATCTCAAAGGATGTATCGATTACATTACAGACTCATAATCTTACTTGACTCGACTGACAACAACCTCGTAGAGAGGGAAATATAATATTGAAGTCGATCACGATTCAGCTAAACCAATAGCTAAACAAAAACCTAGCAACAATAACAACAACCCAACCCTTTTACAATCATGTTCAGCCCTACATATAAGTTAGGTTGCGTCTTCTGTCCCAAATTGCACGCTTTCTTGTTCTGTTGTAACCTCTTTTTCTTAGTTTTCATTGCGCTATCTTTCACAACTGATTTATGTTGATCTTTCTTTCTCTGTTTTCCAACCTCTTATGAATCTTGCGCATCTCGTACTCAATTGAAACTTGCTCAATTCCTTATCCCAAAAATGAAGGGCCCAACAGGATCCGACCACAACCCTTGAATCACCCTCGAGTCAAGTGCTTGGTTCTTTCGCAGCTTCCTGGAGTACCTGATGTTTTCGCTTATCATCCTTTTCTTCTTCCTTCTGCTCTTCTATTTTTTCTTTTCTTCTTTCGCCTCTTCAAATGAAGGGCCCAAATCTAGGATGAACTCTAAGGATCGCTCCCTCACTCCTTGAAAGTTTCCAATTTTATCCTTCCACTTCCTGGCGAGGAGTGATGCCTCTGCAACAAATTGTTGGGTCGCCTCTTTTCTACACTCCTTTGTCTTTGATGCAACCAACAAGTTCCACTCGAAATCTATTGTTGCATCAACTTGATGCATTTTCATGTACACTGACTGAATTACTGGTCAGGAGTCACGCAACTCTTTCTTTGCTATGGACTGTACCTTAAAGAGGGCATTCAGTTCATTATCCGCCTGCTAGATTTGGTCGAACTTCTGTTGTTTCTCCATCAGATCCATTGTGGATGAAAATTCGTCATTCAGAACCTGGATTTTGGTGCGCACGTCTTCCAGGACCTGGTTGCGTTGAGCGATGATGCCCATCCAATCGTTGACTTCTCAAAATATCTTTGTGCATTCTGTTGTGTACTTGTGTAGCGCTGCTCGAGCGTTTTTTCCTTGCAGTACTATCTTTTCCATCTGCTCTTGTTGTTTCTGAGGCTACTTCTTTTCTTCTTGTTGAGTCTATCGCAATTGTACTTCTAGATCCTCAACACGAGTGGTGAGTTGTGTCCATGCTCCTTAGAGAAGCTCAATCTGATGCTCTGGATCTCCTGCGTCGCTGATTTCGGGCAGTTTGGGTGAAACCCTTCGAATACTCAACCAGGCTTCGACAAGCCTTTCCTGCACTCTTTCTAGTCTTTGTTCAACTTGGAACTTGGCCTCTTCTTCTTGTTGTTTTGATGGTTGCATGAGGAATGCTTCCTCCCTTGCGACCTCGGTAGACATTTCAGCCTGTTGGAGCCTTTGCTCCAGCTGATCAGTTGATGCTATGATCATTCCAAATAAGTGCGTCGCTGGCCACTATATCAGGTTAGCAGATGAAGGGGATACGTCTCTGGGTGCTCGTGTCTTCATTGAAAGTCCACTGGTCATTGAGTGCTTTGAGCGAGTCTCTACCTCCTCCTCTGTTGACAGTCCTGGTGCGATCCTCAACCTTAGCGCTGAGGGAAAGAGAGTCATAACCTCTATTTTGGCTATGAATAGTTGCACCAGTTCTGTGCATTGTTGAGGGTTATGGAGAACCCGCACCATCTATGCTCTCTCAGATGTCGTGCTCTACCTAGGTGTTTATTTTGGTTCATTTTGATCCTCTGGTGTCTCCTTCTCTTTTGTTGCATCTGCATCCTACGTTGTGCTTTCTTGGGCACCCTCACCCTTTGTCAGTGAGGGGATTTATTGGTTTCTTTGGACTTGAAACTCTTCCATGGTTTGGGTGTCTTTTTCTTATGATGAGGGCTCAGTCTATTGATCTTGGATGTCTGGGTTCAGAACAATCAGCTACCTACTCTACTCTGTTACTTCATGGTTTGGACCAAAAACTTCTGGTCTCGTCTTAGCCAACTCCTGGGTTATTTCTGGGAGTTCTCACTCCACTTTCTTTGGTTGATCGAGTTGCATTGTCTCTGGTTATATGGTCTCGAGTGGAATGTTAGTTTCTAGCGGTGGTGACTGGGGTTGTGGTGGTGATGGAGGGTGCTCGGTGATGATTGTGGATAGAAAAGTTTCAGGCTTGGGGTCATCCTGAATGTGGATGGTGGGGCTTGCTCTAATGACTATGAGGGTGTGAGGGATGGATCTATCTCCCCCCCTCTTCACCTCTCTCTCCATCATTTCCTTTCTCTCCCCCCCCCTCTCTCNAATTTTTCAATCTATCTATTTAATATTAAAATAAGATATAAAGATAAATTGATCTTCTAAATATATTAAATTATCATAAAATACAAATATTTTATTATCACAAAAACATTAACATTAATGATTAATTTTCAAATTTATAATATACAAATCAATCAATAAAAAATAAGAATAATATAAAAATAAGGTACAAATATAAATTGATATTCTAAATATATAAAATTATCATAAAATACAAGTATTTTATCATCCCAAAAATGAAAACATTAACATTAATAATTAATTTTAAAACTTATAACATACAAATAAAAAAATAAAAAAATAAAAAAATAACATTTTGTAAATACTCAAAAACCCTAAATCACATTAAAAAAATAATATATAGCAATAAAATTTATGATTTTTTTTTAACATACAAATAAATCAATAAAAAAATAACAAATACATTTTATACATACTCAAAAACACTAAATCACATTAAAAATAATAATATATAACAATAAAATTTATGAAAAAATTTAACACTTCCCATCCTATTACATCACATATCACTAGAAAGTTTCTAAGATGAAGTATTATTATAAATGAAATAATTTACACAACAAAATATATGTTAAATATAACACTTTCCATCCTATTACATCACATATCACTAGAAAGTTTCTAAGATGGAATACTATTATACTTATATAAAAAAGAAAAATCCAAATCTACTAACAATTAAGTTTTATTTCAGTATATTATTATAAAATTCCAATTAAATTTCATTAAAGTCTTATTATAAAATTTTATGCATAACATAATTTACACAATAAAATATAAATATATATATAAAAAATGCAAATCTCATAACAATGAAATGAATTTCAGTATAATTTGTACAATAAAATATATTTATATAAAAAGAAAAAATACAAATCTAAATCACAACTAAATTTCATTTTAGTAAAACATAAAGTGATTCAAGTGATGTTTTCCATTTATGTTACCTCGGAATGAAAATACTTCTTTGTCGTTTCTTTGGCCTCCTTTTCTGGTCTACGGTCAAACGGTCAAAAATAGGCACACAAACTTTCTGATACGCCAAAAATAAATAGTGTTTCTATGATTATAGAAATCTCTTATCAACTTAAGTTTTATCAACATATATTACGGTTGTAAAATTGGTAGAAAGAAAGGCGAGACCAAAAGTTTTCAAACAATGTCACAAGGCAGAAGGAGGCGACAAACTGCAAGGCTTTTTTCATGTCCTTTGCACGAAAAAGGATGAGAACTGAGCTTCTCCATTAGAAGAGGCGGCAACAGCAGCTAGTTCTAGGTTGTTTTAGTTAGACTCAAACGCAGTTCTAGGCTGCTTTAGTTAGACTCAAATGTTGTCTATTAAATAATGTGTATTAAATTTTTTTCTATAATTATAATTA
This sequence comes from Picea sitchensis, assembly GCA_010110895.2. Classification (NCBI taxonomy): domain Eukaryota; kingdom Viridiplantae; phylum Streptophyta; class Pinopsida; order Pinales; family Pinaceae; genus Picea; species Picea sitchensis. The sequence goes on along the minus strand of SNQJ01S0014421.1, from coordinate 116,333 downwards.
TAAAAATCTCTAACCCTATGAATATTTTTTATTACATAATGTATATGTATATTAAAAGTGTTTAAATAATATATTATAGAAATAATAATTATAATTATAGAAATTTCTAAGCATATCAATATTATAGAAATCTCTAACCATATCAATATTTTTTCAATCAAAGAAACATTTTATCAGCTTCAACCAGCTTCAACCACATGCAACATAAGATACTAATCCTTAAACTCTTTTCTTTATATGAAACATATATTGGAGTAGTAAAATTGTTAGAAAAAAAAAGGAGAGACCAAAAGTTTTCAAACATAAAAGCATGGCACAGATAAACAGTGTCACAAGGCAGAAGGAGGCAACATAGATAAACAGTGTCACAAGGCAGAAGGAGGCAACATAGATAAATAGTGTCACAAGGCAGAAGGAGGCAACATACTGCAGGTTTTTTTTTTTCATGTCCTTTGCATGAAGAAGGCTGAGAACTGAGCTTCTCCATTAGAGGAGGAGGCCGCAGCAGCTAGTTCTAGGCTGTTTTAGTTTTTCCAAGCAGACAGAAAGAAGGTTTTGTCAAGCAGAAAGAATAAAAAATACTATATATTAAAGGCTGTAAGCATTTAAATTTATATATAGACATTTAAATTTATGTAGCATAACACCAAACGACGTATATCTAAATATATATAAACAATGTGCATTTCCCTATATATAATATTTGGTATTCTTAATGCTTAATGATTATCCGTCCGACTTCCAACTTTCACTGGATAATAGGACGACAAATCCTGTTGCAACGTTGGATGGCCTCATTGAATAGTCAATATACTTTGCCTCCAAATGAACATAATTCCAGTCAAGCACTTTCAGTTCGCTGGAGACGCTGATCGAAAACTTAAAATCTAGATTTTAATGGAAAGGCGTGATTTCACAAAGGTATTTTCCATCTTTTAAAAAGAAGATAAAAAGATAAACATAAATTAAAGCACATTAGCGGATCCGCGGCTTCTGGGAGCAAAGCAAAGCTCGGATGAAATAATCAAAACCCACTATGCATAGAACAGAACCCGACCCTCATTGTGATGCCCAATAAATTAACAGAAGTGAATGAGATTGTTTCTAGGAGGGAATAATAATATAATATACCTGGAATTGAAGTCCCACACTTATTGAAAAAGAGTTTTCTTGGGTCCTTCTTCCTGAATATCTCAGCTGCGTCCTTGATTTCTTGAAGATCGTTTGCCTCCATTCCAGTCCAGTCAAGCCAGCTGAAGTCTCTATTTCAGTTCAGCCCAACCTCCTCCTCTACTTCAGACACAGACCATTGAAACACACTCAAACTTAAACTCAAAAAAATGAATAGACACAGACAGACTCATATTCCACTGAGACCAATAAGCCCAATTACACAGACACACCATAGCATAGGTAGAGAAGGAAAGAGGATGGAAATGTTGAAATTGAGCGAGATTTGAAATTTATATTCTTTATTCCTTCCAACGGATAAACGATTTTCTTCCTTTGCCCCTCTTCTACACTGACACGTTGCAGATGAGACTTTATTCGCCTCTGTAACTGAAGGATAAACGCAAAAAGAAGATGATTCGGCAAACATAACCGTTACCAGATGAGACAACTAATAAATCCAAAATACAGCTGAGGCTGTCATGATTTTCTTCAACCGCGATCCATGCTTTTCTTTTGGTTTTGATTTATGCTTTTTTTTCCCAAGGATTTCACCGTCATTCACGCAGGAACGATTTCCAATGCTCAAAACCGTTGGAGAGCACAAATGTCGTGGGAAGGATATGGTCTGGTGAGGGTGATTCGTCATCATTGGCCATAACTTTTAACCATTCAACATTGCTATGGGGAATATGGTAAATTGTTAAACCTCTTATTTATTTAAATATAATGAAGAAATTTGTACAGATACTTGTCACATGTTAGTATAAAAATGGAGGGTTTCCACGTTTAACGAAATGTGATTCTATTTTGTTTACCCTTGAGATAAAGAACTGTTGTATTTTTGGAATGTTTTAAAAATTTATAATTGTATTGCACAATGGATGCGTTGGTACTACAAAGTGTTTTAACCTAAAGTCCCTATGTGTACCCTTTATTTGCAGATTCAATAACGAATCCCTATTTGGTAAACTTAAATTATATATCCCTTTCTAATTTGGAGATATGAAACTCAAAGTACACTTTGTGGTATAAATAAGCTTTAGACATGGAGAGAAACATATACCTTTATTAACTTAACTTTGTGGTGTAAAAAAGTTTTACATATGGAGGGAAACATTTGTTTTTATTAACTTAATTTTGTGGTATGAATGTATGTTTTAATAACTTACATTCATTCATATTTAAAGAATTGAAATAATTTCAATCTCGATTTCTTTAATCTAACATTTTAATTTTTTTTGTTGTCTAATTTTATAAAGAGAAGACAAGAAGACACATTCAAATCACTTGCATTCATATTTAAAGAATTGAAATACTTGCAATGTGAGTTTCTTTAATCTAACATTTTAAATTTTTTGGTTATACAATTTTATAAAGAGAAGACAAGAATTATGGTGGACACATTCAAATCACTTGGGTTTGGGATTTGAGTTTTAAGGAGTAAGGAATAATCCATATGTATGGGTTCAATTTATTGGCGAAAGTTTGTGGGATAGTTTTGTTGAAATTATTGAGAAAGTACACATAGTTAAAACTTCAACTAGTGGAGATGTACCTAGAAGTGAAGGGTACAGTAAGAGTAAGTGAAGTGATTTTGGTTGTTGTGACAACATAGTAAAACCATTCGATATATTTACTATTATTTACAAGGGAAATAGTCTTATTTGCAAGGCAATTGATTAAATAGTGCATTTGCTCATCTAACAGAAGGAGTTATATTTTTTCTAATCATGATTATAGATATTTGGCCTCCAAGCACGAGCACTACCCAAGTCTACATGAGAAAAAAACCAAATACATATCTAGTAGTATGTTATTTACATTTAATTACTTTTAAGTCTATGAACAACCACCTCACTACATCACAAAATCTTTACCTTAGTATCTTCTCTCAATCTCTCTTCTATGTTATAGTCTTCCATTTCTTTCTATGAAAACCAAAGAAGAAAAGGTTCCTGAGAACATGATCCTTGTTACAATGATGATAATTGCAGTGAACATTTCCATGACAGGTTCAAATTGGATAAAGTAATGTGAGGTTTCCACCATTTTATTACTTTTACATTTGTTATGTTATCCTACCATATAATAAACCAATTTCTTTTTAGATTGGCATAGCCTCACATTCATGACAAATGATTATGTATGGCGCCACTATCCTTCCAAGGTAATTTTATGTTTTATAAATTGGTGAGCTAAGGCTAATTTGTGGCATGAATAGCATCCCCTATTGGATTACATTCTCATGTGCTTTCTCCCTTTGCTTTATATTCCCATGACTCCATTTTCCCAAGGTGTGATTAGGAACTTGGTGTAGGGGTTTAAGCTTTCATATTCCTTTCCCAAACCACTCATTTATTCCACTTTTACTAGAAACATTTTTTTTGTTAGGAAAACTCTTCACAAAATCACCTTAAGTGATGCAGGAGCATCGCCAGCACATCAAGCGAGCCAGCTCATCGAGCGGAAGACAGCTGGATAAGCCAACACAAATTTTGAAAACACTTTGGGATTGTTTCACAAATCTTAAATGAGCCATTTAAGAGATGGCGCACTTGTATTGTAATGGACCTTGAGAGGATAGCTCTCGTCCTTAGGTAGATAAGGTATTTAAGATAGTTAATGTTGGTAGATAGATATTTAAGTCTAGATTTGATAGTCTAGAGTTCGAGAGGGAAAACGAATATAGACACCCTCCTTTTATTGTTGTATCATTAGATGACATATCGAGAGCAGGAGCAAGAAGGGAAGAGAAAGCAGAGAGTTGTGTAAAGAACACCCATGTACAGATATTGAATTAATAGAAGAGAGCTTTGATTCAATCTCATGGTTTGTGTTGTCTTTCTGTGTATTAATGTTTTTCTCATGAATGTTTGCTTCCTGTCATACATTTGCTTTTATATGTTGTGTATGTGATTTCATGGTTGGATTGAAGTCTGAGAGGATGAGAGAATGAGTTTCAATTGTTTCTCTAAGTGAGCCAAAAGATTCCTGCAAGGAGTGCAGTCGAATAGTCCACAAGGAGTGTGTTGACAGAAGGGTTCGCTTAGAGGTAGCTTTTGTTCTCATTTCCTCGAGAGTGCAGATAGGCACAGTGCCATGCAAGGAGTGCACATGCCAAGTGAAGTCTCAGAGTTGCGATTCTAAGCAAGGTATTGAAAGACTACTACTGCAGAAGTGCACAGGGTCAAAGGACTTCAACACTTAGATAAGATTGAAGATTTGCTGCAAGGGGTGCGTGCAAAGTTCCCTCTAGTGATTTGAAAATCAGAACAAAGCTCAGCAGGAGTAGGCCTTCAAACTTATCGAAGGATAAGTGCAAGGAAGTTGCAGTTGAACATTCGAGAAAAGCGTCGCAGGTTTGCGAGAAAATGAGTCTCGTGGAGAGACATTTCCTATTTCGCAGAATCCTCAAGGGGAGAACGGATGGACGAAATCTTCCGAAGAGATTTCACGAGGTTCTGAGAATCGTTGGATCACCCAGAGGTGCAAGGTAGATACAACGCAGGCGTGGAGAGGATTCAAAGCTCAGGAGGGACAACACCGTCGATCCAAGTCGGTTAGGGCCATTGGATTATTCACGAGATCGCCTATCGGGCCCTCGTGAGGAAAGTGTCCTAAATTTGGTAAGGAGAGTCGCAAGACGCGAGGCCACGAGGCAGCGAAGTGGTGAAAGGATTAGGAGCATCCATCTAAGAAGGACAGGTGGAGGAGATCTAAGGATCTCGTGAACTCGGGAGCTCGCAGGGTGAGAACCCAACCATTGGGTACTCCGAGTCACGAGGATGTGAGGCGCAAGGAGGTGAATAGCCATTGGATCCAGATAGCAGGAGGACCGTTGGATCTGCACGTTGGATCGTGCATCGGAGCCTTGTGAGAAAAGGCTCGAGATCTTGACCTCGTGAGAAGCGAAGTCGCGAGGGAGCGAGGTCGCGAGTTTCGGCACCTCGAACCTTGGGAGTTGACGGGGAAGTTATTCAAGCTTGTGAGTAGCGAAGTCGCGAGGGAGTGAGGTCGCGAGTAACGAAGTTCCCCAGGGAAAAGTCAGCGAGTTGACTGACATCTCGGATCTCGGGAATCCGAGGGTGTAGCGCTCAATTGTTGGACTCGCGAAGTCGTGAGTTCCGATCCTCCGAAAAGTTAAGGAAGGGGATCGCGCGACGAAGAGAATTTGTGGGTAGGAAGATTCCCAATAGGGAATTAGGAGAACCTTGGAGTTCTTCAGGTCGAGAAGAGAAGAAGGTCCTGTGGGAGCGGACGTACCGTGAGGGTGGTGCACGTCTACGTCAGAGTGGTATCAGAGCAAGGAAGTTCTTTGCTTTCTGAAGTAGAGAAGAGGAATTCGCCATGCCGCCCATAAGAGAAAGACAATCACTTGACCCAGAATATAGGGAGGTGAGAAGAAGAGGCAGGCCGCCAAGAAATCCAGAAATGGAAAGGCAAATGAGAGATCTTCGAGCAAGACTAGAATATATGGAGGTAGCGTAGAGACGCATAGCCAATGCTGGAGATCTGAACGACTCTGAAGGTGAAGTTGAAGTTGAACAACAAGGAGAAGTTGCAGCCGAAGATGCAGCCAATGAGAGACTGATTAAATCTATCGCCAGGATGGGTGCAAAGGCAAAGATGGATATTCCAGTTTACGAGGGGAATCTGGATGCAGAAGAGCTAGTAGACTGGATAAGAGCTCTTGACACCTACTTCGATTATGAAGATATCGAAGAGGATAAGAAGGTCAGACATGTTGTCACGCACTTGAAGGGACATGTAGCATTGTGGTGGGACGAGCTACAAGCTGACAGATGCTGCAAAGGCAAGCAGAAAATTAAAAGTTGGGATCGAATGATTGCAAAGATGAAAGCAAAGTTCATCCCGAGAGATTATCAAATCACACTGTTCAGGAGAATGCAGAACCTGAGACAGAAGCTGATGGCAGTGAAATAATACACTGAGGAATTCTATCGACTGAACATCAGAGCAGGTCATTGGGAGAGCGATGGTGAGAAGGTTGTCAGATATCTGAATGGTATGAGATACGACGTTCAAGATGAATTAAGCATGGTTACCATCAGAATGGTGGAGGATGCTTATCAGATGGATCTGAAAGCCGAAGAGAAGTTGAGCCATAAGCAAGGTCAGCGAGGGCGAGACAGAAGTCAGCCCAGAGGCAAGGCAGTTGCCCAGGAAAAATATCAGAAGCCCAAGGAGGAATGGAAGAAACCTCAGGGTAAGATCGAGAGAGGTGGAACCTCACAACGAGGATAGCCACATGTTGAACAAAAAGGACAGCATATAGAGCAGAGCGGAGGATACGCTGATAATAACACCTTTCCTCATACCATAGGTAGAGGAAGAGGCCGAGGTGGAGTCATCACATGCTACACATGTGGAAAGAATGGACACAAGGCAGTTGACTTTCCAGATAGGAAGAAGGATGGTGGAGAAGCTCACATCGTCGAGGCACAGAGGTGAGATGCTGAAGCAGAAGACGAAAGCTCACTTCTGATGCGAAAAGTCCTTTTGACACCTGAGAAAGAGGTGCAGGAAAGTTCATCTCAAAGGACCAGACTATTTAGGACAGCTTGCAAAACCAAGGACAGAAAGTGCAAGGTTATCGTGGATAGCGGAAGAACAGATAATCTCGTTTCGACCGAGATGGTGGAGAAACTAGAGCTGGAGACAACTTATCACCCGAGTCCATACAAAGTTTCATGGCTACAGAAGGGACATCAGGTGAGTGTCACTAAACAGTGTTTAGTTGAATTCAAGATAGGAGGATATAATGATAAGGTCTTATGTGATGTCATTCCCATGGATGTATGTCATTTATTGCTAGGTAGACCATGGCAATATGACAGAAATGTGGTTCATGATGGGAGAATGAACACATACACTTTGGAGAAGGATTGGAGGACACACAGGTTGATTCCGATAAAGAATAAGGAGGTGAAGCCGGAAGTAAGAAACAAAATACTTCTCATGAGTGGGAAGGAACTTCTCACAGAGATGGAGAAGAAAGAAGATCCACAATTCTTTGTGGTCAGAAAGACGAGGATTGTTCTGACTAGCACCAGAGTGGATGATTTACCAGATGAGATTCAGGAACTGCTGGAAGAGTTTGCTAACATCATAGTGGATGAATTACCTCATTCGTTGCCATCGATGAGAAGTGTGAGTCATCATATAGACCTCATACCAGGAGCTAGTTTGCCGAATAAAGCTGCGTACAGATTGACACCGCAGGAAAATGAGGAGGTCAAGAATCAGGTACAGGATTTGTTGGAAACAGGATTAATCAGAGAAAGCCTGAGTCCGTGTGCCGTTCCAATGGTACTAAGTCCAAAGAAATATGGAGGTTGGATAATGTGTATTGACTCAAGAGCGATCAACAAAATTACCATCAGATACATATTTCCACTGCCGAGAATGGATGATCTGATGGATTGCCTAAGTGGGGCAAATTATTTTTCAAAGATTGATCTAAAGAGCGGATATCACCAGATTCACATGAGAGAAGGTGATGAATGGAAGACAACATTCAATACAAATGAGGGTTTGTATGAATGGCTGGTCATGCCGTTTGGTTTGACAAATGCGCCAAGCACATTCATGAGATTGATGAATGAAGTCCTGAGGGAATTCATCGGGAAATTTGTCGTCGTATATCTGGATGATATACTGATCTTCAGTAAGACCAATGATGAACACTTAAAGCATTTGGCTATAGTGATGAGGAAGCTATAGCAGGAGAAGCTGTTGATTAATATGAAGAAGTACTCATTTATGAAGACAGAGCTCATTTATTTGGGTTTGGTTATTTCGGCGAATGAGTTGAAGATGGATCCGGATAAAGTGGAAGTGATTAAGAATTGGCCATCACCAAGAAATGTATTCGAGGTGAGGAGTTTCCATGGTTTGGCTAGTTTCTACCAAAAATTCATCAGGAATTTCATTGGAATTAGTGCAGTGATGATAGACACAGTGAAGAAGCGACATAAATCTTTTCATTGGACAGCGGAGGCTGAGAAGAGCTTCAATCTGTTGAAGCGGAAGATCACGGAACGACCAGTGTTGGTGTTTCCAGATTTCAAGAAAACAATTCAGGTGAAATGTGATGCAAGCGGATATGCCATAGGAGCGGTCTTGAGTCAGGAAGACAGACCAGTTGCATATTTCAGTGAGAAGCTGGATGAAGCGAAGCTGAAATACTCCACGTATGATAAAGAATTTTATGCTATCATACAGTCATTGAAGAAGTGGAGGCATTACTTGATTCCAAAAGAATCTGTATTGTACAGTGATAATCATGCATTACAGTTTGTGAGTCAACAAGAGAAGTTGAATCAGAAACATGCAAAATGGGTAGAGTATATGCAGAATTTTACATTTGTAATTAAACACATTTCAGGTACTGCTAACAAAGTGGCTGATGCTTTGAGCATAAAATGTTTGCTTTTGCAGGAGTTCCGAGTCAAAACATTGGGGTTTGAAAATCTTAGGGATATGTACGCAGGAGATGTAGATTTTGGAGAGGCGTATGAAGCAACTGAGAATCCAGTTCTCAGAGATCGGAGCCCGTGGATAGATTATATGATCTAGGAGGGATTGTTGTTTAGAGGCAATCAACTGTGTATTCCAAATTGCTCCATGAGGGAGAACTTGCTAAAGGAGAAGCACAGTGGTGGATTGGAAGGACATTTTGGCCATGACAAAACGTTCGCGAAGCTGAGAGAATCATATTTTTGGCCAGGCATGCGAGCGGATGTCAAGAATTTTGTTGACAGGTGTCGAATTTGTCAGCATTCAAAAGGGAGGAAACATAATGCAGGTTTTTATCATCCATTGCCCATACCAGAGAGACCATGGGAGGCAATTAGCATGGATTTTGTATTGGGTTTGCCGAGGACGCAGAGAGGTGTTGATTCCATCTTTGTGGTGGTGGACAAGTTTTCTAAGATGGCACATTTTATCCCATGCCAGATTACCAGCGATGCGACACACATCGCAAATTTGTTTTTTAAGGAGGTCATTCGACTTCATGGATTGCCGAGAAGCATAGTTTCGGACAGGGACACAAAATTCATAGGGAATTTCTGTAGGACCTTATGGAAGAAGCTAGGAACTAACTTGGCATTTAGTTCTGCTTATCATCCGCAGACAGACGAACAAACTGAAGTGGTAAATAGAAGTCTGGGAGACTTGCTGAGAAGCTTGGTGACGGAACACGATAGCAGCTGGGACAACATATTGCCACGGGCAGAGTTCGCATACAACTATTCAGTGAATCGAAGTACAGGGAAGAGTCCATTTCAGATTGTGTATGGGACACAACCGAGGGGAGTTTCTAAACTCAGGGAGTCAGAATAGACTACGACTAGCAGTTCTAGTGCAGAGGAGTTCGCTGAAGCGATGAAAGAACTTCACAGTAGAGTGAAGCAACAACTGATAGACTCAAATCAGGAGTACAAGCGCAGAGCGGATCATCACAGGAGACAAATTCAGTTCGAAGTTGGTGATCTAGTTCTGGCACATTTGAGGAAGGAAAGGTTCCCAAGGGGAACATACAATAAGCTGAATATGAAGAAAATCGGGCCATGCAAGGTCTTGAAGAAATTTGGAGAAAATGCTTATGAGATCGAGTTTCCAGAGGGCATCGAAATATCTCCGATATTCAATGTATCAGATTTGTATCCATACAAAGCTGAGGAAACAAGAACAAGTAGTGAGAAACCAGTGATCCAGTGGACGAAGCAGATGCCGATTGCAGAAAAGTCACAGATGGAGTGCATACTGGACAAGAGGGTAGGTAAGAAGACCAGAAGAAAGGAATACTTCGAGTATCTGGTCAAGTGGAAGAATCACCCAGTGGAAGATGCCAGCTGGGAAAATGAAGCAATGATACAGAAGCATGGACAGATCGTGCAGGAGCTCATCGACAGGAGCCCATGATTTTTTTTTGAGTGAGGGAGTATGATGCAGGAGCATCGCCAACACATCAAGCGAGCCAGCTCATCGAGCGGAAGACAGCTGGATAAGCCAGCACAAATTTTGAAAACACTTTGGGATTGTTGCGCAAATCTTAAATCAGCCATTTAAGAGAAGGCGCACTAGTATTGTAATGGACCTTGAGCGGATAGCTCTCGTCCTTAGGTAGATAAGGTATTTAAGATAGTTAATGTCGGTAGATAGATATTTAAGTCTATATTTGATAGTCTAGAGTTCGAGAGGGAAAATGGATATAGACACCCTCCTTTTATTGTTGTATCATTAGATGACATATCGAGAGCAGGAGCAAGAAGGGAAGAGAAAATAGAGAGTTGTGTAAAGAACACCCATGTACATATATTGAATTAATAGAAGAGAGCTTTGATTCAATCTCATGGTTTGTGTTGTCTTTCTGTGTATTAATGTTTTGCTCATGAATGTTTGCTTCCTGTCATACATTTGCTTTTATATGCTGTGTATGTGATTTCATGGTTGGATTGAAGTCTGAGAGGATGAGAGAATGAGTTTCAATTGTTTCTCTAAGTGAGCCAGAAGATTCCAACAAGGAGTGCAGTCGAATAGTCCGCAAGGAGTGCGTTGACAGAAGGGTTCGCTTAGAGGTAGATTTTGTTCTCATTTCCTCGAGAGTGCAGATAGGCACAGTGCCATGCAAGGAGTGCGTAGGCCAAGTGAAGTCTCAGAGTTGTGATTCTGAGCAAGGTATTGAAAGACTACTGCTGCAGAAGTGCGCAGGGTCGAAGGACTTCAACACTTAGATAAGATTGAAGATTTTCCGCAAGGGGTGCATGCAAAGTTCCCTCTAGTGATTTTAAAATCAGAACAAAGCTCTGGAGGAGTAGGCCTTTGAACTTATCGAAGGATAAGTGCAAGGAAGCTGCAGTTGAACATTCGAGAAAAGCATCGCAGGTTGGCGAGCAAATGAGTCTCATGGAGAGACATTTCCTATTTCATAGAATCCTCGAGGGGAGAACAGACGAACGAAATCTTCCGAAGAGATTTCACGAGGTTCCGAGAATCATTGGATCACCCAGAGGTGCAAGGTAGATATAGTGCAGGCGTGGAGAGGATTCAAATCTTAGGGGGGACAACACCGTCGATCCAAGTCAGTCAGGGCTGTTAGATTATTCACAAGATCACCTATCGGGCCCTCGTGAGGAAAGTGTCCTAAATTTGGTAAGGAGAGTCGTGAGACGTGAGCCCATGAGGCAGCGAAGTGGCAAAAGGATCAGGAGCGTACATCTGAAAAGGAAAGGTGGAGGATATCTAAGGATCTCGCGAACTTGGGAGCTCACAGGGTGAGAACCCAACCATTGGGTACTCCGAGTCACGAGGACGCGAGGTGAGAGGAGGTGAATAGCCATTGGATCCAGATAGCGGGAAGACCGTTGGATCCGCACGTGGGCTCGTGCATCAGAGCCTCGCAGAAAAGGGTCGAGATCTTGACCTCATGAGAAGCAAAGTCGCGGGGGATCGAGGGAGCAATTTTTGTCACCTCAGACCTCGGAAGTTGACGGGGAAGTTATTCAAGCTCGTGGGTAGCGAAGTCGCGAGGGAGCGAGGTCGCAAGTAACGAAGTTCCCCAGGGAAAAGTCACCGAGTTGACTGACATCTCGGATCTCGGGAATCCGAGGGTGTAGCACTCGATTGTTGGACTCGCGTAGTCGTGAGTTCCGATCCTCCGAAAAGTTAAGGAAGGGGATCGCGCGACGAAGAGAATCTGTGGGTAGGAAGATTCCCGATAGGGAATTAGGAGAACCTTGGAGTTCTTCGGGCCGAGAAGAGAAGAAGGTCATGTGGGAGCGAATGTGCCATGAGGGTGGTGCGTTTCTGTGTCATTAAGCCTCCACTCTATAGACTTAGAAATCCTATCTTTAGACAATCCCGGCTTGAGTTGGAGAAGAGCCAACCAGAAGTGTGAGGAAGATTTATTGTGGTGACAGTGGGTATCCTTCATGAGTGCACAAAACTATCCCCATGATACTTTGAACTTCACATCATATAGGAGTATTGTATTTTGTTCAAACACCTAGGAATAACAAAGTGGTAGTCATTACAAACTTGTGATTAATAACGTAGACACTTAGATGAGTGGAAACCTGATAAACTCTGATAAAACCTATATCACACTATGAGTCAGGTCCCATTGAACCCTTTTTCAACTTGTTTCTAACCACAATCATGACAATATGACATAAGATATGCTAGCCATATAATCATTGAGCTATGGCTAGTGGTTGAGTTGGATATATCCTTCTCTCTGTAGCTAATGAAAAACTCCCTTGCATTCCCCTTGGAGTTTTCAAAAGGACCAAAACCACAAGGAAAAACCAACGTTTCTTGGGACCCATTGATGCTAGTCAAGCCATTGAGGACATGATCCATATTATGATGAGAATGAAATGAGATATAAAATAAAATATAACAGATAACATAGAATTATCGTAAAGCCAAACTTCTATTAATGAATAATATAGAAAAAGGATACGCTTTATTCACAACAAGCTTTACATCACAGTCCACTACATGCTTAAAGGGACACCTTCACCTCAAATATATATGAGAGAATGAGAGGAGAATAATTCCCATGATGCATGTGGGATAAATTGGTCTAAGTTTACAAAATACCATAAGCATGTAAAACAATAGGAATTCCTAGGCGGTCTCATCCCAGTACTACTCTATCTCGAGTGCACTTAAATAAAAAATTCTAATGGGATCCGATGCATTAACGCTATGTTGTACGCATGTAGATAAGACCACTAGGAAACCATTACATGATGTTTGTAATTAACAAATGGAGATGGAATTACATTACATTCCCTATCAAAAGGGTGAATATCATGGTTTATCAAAACCATAGGCTGGAAAACATTGATTTAGTGGAAAAGGTGGATGGCCACCAAGATCCATGTGGATCATTCCTCCCCCCTTAGGAGGTAATGGTCCCCATTGCATCATGTTTTTTCGGGAGATGGGGTAACCTTTGTTGATTTTGAACCTTGGTGAGATGCTTGCATTGCTGAAGTAGTTGTCCTACTTGTACTTGGTATTAGCCCGTTGAAGGATATCATGAACCTATTTTTGGTTGTGCTGGATCTGTTCAAAAACTCTAGATGCATGATTTGTCTTGGTCTTACTATGGAAGGACTCTTTTAGCGAAGATGCAACATGAAGAGATATATCAATGGGGGATAATGGATGGAACCCCAAGCACGCTTGAAAAGGGCATTGGCTAATATAGTTATGTTGAACATATGGAATACTATCATTATCTTAAAGGGGGCATCTATAGATTGGACTATTGGGTAAGGCAACACCCAACACCAAGTCAAAGGAATGTGGGATGTGGTGGTGTAGAGGAACCCCATGTAGGTGAAGAAAAATTATCTTCATGCTCCTCTACAATATTGTCGACTTGCTTCTACTGGGTAGAAACATCTTGGGCCAAAGCTATAGTGGTCACAATGACCTTTTGTTCACCATTTGATTGGATTGTGAATAGGGAATACTTTGTGTTTTGAGAGATTACTTTGTGACACTATTTTTTTTAGATCAATGAAGTGGAAGTAGTCAAAGATACTTCTGGTACTCTGTAGCGCTAACCTTCGAGAGTAATAATAACAATGGGGGGGAAAGACTGATAGATAGCATGACATTTCAACATATATGGTTGTCCTAAAAGAACATCACAGACTTCAAATGGGGAAACATCACATAGTACATCATCCTTAAATGGATTGATTTCATAGGACATAAGATAGGAGACAATGTTGGCAAACTTGGATGTCTTTTCCCTAGCTCAACCATTCAATGTTGTATGGTTGGGGGTGTGGCATAGTTGGAAAATTCAATCTCTTGACAACCTTGAATGATATTAGGTTCTTCTGACTCTTGTTGTCAACAATGAAATGTAGTGGGGTCCCCTTTACCGACATATGTGAATGGAAAAGGTGCTCCCCCTACTCAAGATCATCTGGTTCTTTTGGTTGTTTTGTTGCAGCTATGATGTTATTAATATGTGTTACACATTATTTTGGTCACCTCAGTGATCAACTCATGACATGTACATAACTCACTTCCATGTTCCCTAAAAACACTAAAAGATACTTTCTCCATCAGAAAAGTGGTTTACCTTTTCTTCCTTAAAAAATATGACAAGGGAGATTGTCGCACCCTTCTCTATACTTCAGGTGTGACGATGCTTGATCTTCGCACACTGCACGAAAGATAGAATGCAGCATCATCACAAGATGCCTCTCACAGGGTGCAATGATGCTTAAACAAAGGAAAAGTCAAAATTCACGAATGTTCTAGAAGGGAATATTCTAGAAGATGAGGTGGCCTCCGATCGATTTGGATCTTACTCACTTCTCTGATCTAGTGAGATCATCCTAATCTCCTCATCTATCCCTCTTTCACCCTATATAAAGAGGGATCTCTTATGGAAAAGGATAAGGTTTGCAAAGGATTGCATATGCATGATAAGTTATGCTATAGATTATACTTGAGATAACTTTTCTTTAGCTCTCTAAGTCATATGGTGGATCTTCTTCATCAAATGAATTGGAGAAAAGGTGTGTGTGTTGGAGCAAAGAGACATTGAAAGGGACCTTGCAACATCAAGGAATGGGTTGTATTCTCCACTTTCCATTTTAATATAATGCAACAATACATTTCTTCCCTATAAAGGTGTCTTGACTTTTATTGTATAACTCCTTGATATTATACATAGAATTCACTGGAATATATATATCTTTGTTCTCTCTATCTGTTGGTTTGTGCTTCTTAAATAGGTTCACCATCCCGCAAATTCAAAGATGAAGCAACAAGGACGACACTAGTGAGGATCAAGCATCATTTAAAAGGTATGAAACTTGTCCCTCTCAGAACTAGTTTATATGACAATGAAGTCTAAGGTGAAGTTTGTATTATGTCTTTTTTTGTTCTAGCTTCCTGTGGAAGTTAGGGAGATTAGTTTGTGTCTGCACTTACCGATTTTTCTGATAACAAAATTGGAGACCATAATGGGGATGCGACCTCTTTTGGTTTTTTGATTCTTATTTTCTTTTAGCCTGCCTTATTTTAATAAATTTAATTCTTTGAGTCTGTGGGTGACCCATATTGAATCCCTGGTCCTGAAGGTTCATTGAATTTTTTTGTCATTCTTCCAAATTTTATTTATATTCAAAGATCGTTTCACTGTGTCCTATTTTTAGCCTACGACAATTATTTATCGTCACACTCTGCTTGTGGAGACGAGGGTGATGACATCACACTATGCCTTGCTGACAGCTTGCGATGATCCTATATCATCACACTACACCTTTTCGCAGCCTGCGATGATTCCTATAGGAATTGTTGGAGCGATAATCAATTTTATTTTCTTTGCCCAGATTTGTCTTCATTGACTGGGATGAACTTTTAGCTTTGGTGAATGATTGGTTTACATCTTTTAAGCCTGAATTTGATTGATTTTCAAGGATTGAGAGTCTTCTTCATAAGATTTGTAAATTTCATCTTTTACTTCTTATCGCAAGGGTATAATCTCAAGCCTTTGTTCCTAGGTGCTTGTTTGATAAGTATTTCTTGATTTCTTTTGAGTTTTGGATTGTTGTCAATTAAGAAACAATTTATTTTTACATTCAAAAAAAGGTTTTCTTATCTTTTCATTTTGTCCTTGCATTGTGAGTTTGATTTTGGAAATAGTGTTGAGAGTTCTTTAGTCTTTTTAAACCATTCTTTATTTTTTGGATTATGTCTCTATTTTGATTTGAAAAGGAAAGGACTGAAGTTTATTCTTCTTTTTAGTAGTCTTTGTAAGAAAATTTTTACATTCAAATATTTGTTGAAAATAGAAAATTGGAAGATTTAGTACACTTTGATTGTTTGGAATCCATATCATTCAAAGATTGAGAAATTGTGCTTTGTAGCTTTTTTATTCTGGAAAGTGAAACTTTCTCCCTATTGTAATTAGAGTTCATCGAATAAAACAATTTCATTTCATCTCTTCTTGCATCTTATTGGGTCAAGGTCAAATACATCATCAATTTCACTTACATTTCCATTTTGAGTAAACAACCACCTTTAAAATACAACATAATTTTAAAATATATTAGCAACTTTTATTTTCTAGAACTTTTATACACCAACATTAGCTAGGATAGATCTTTGGAATAGGTTGTAAGGCACACTCTCCAAAGCATCAAAACACACAATAGTATCTTGTGATAGGGAGAGTAAAAATTCACTTGCTACATATTGTCTTGGGAAGCCCTTCTAACACAAGGGTCAAGCACGAGGTCGCATTAGGGTTGACAAAGTTACTAACCCTCCTTTGTTAGTCTTAGTGTAGAGATTGCATGTATTATTGGGGGTCACTTGCAAAGAAAATCATGTGGAGACCTTCTCAAGTTGATTTCTGGCTTAGATACCTTGCCCTTGCGCATGGATCAGACTATTGACCGCTTCCCCAGGCATCATTGTCATAATTGGTAACCTTAGTGGCCTATCTCTTTAGAGTATTTACATGAGGTGACTCTGAAGGGGAAAGTCTTCATGATATATGTAATCGATGTTGGCCAAAGTCACTCGAGCTCCTTGGAGGGTATACCTCCGATTATTTGTGGGAGCTTCCACCAAGGTGTAAGTCTGTTAAGTATGTCATCAACATAAATTTTCCACCCGCTTTATCCCAGTCCCTTCTTTTCTTGATTTCATGATGTTTGATTTGATCACCAACTAGTGACTTCGAAATAAGAAGGTTTTTTGTGTGTTTGATATCTAGATTTTATTAGTGAGTGATATTTGTTTCTCTAGTTGGCCATATATTTCTTCAATTCTTTATTTGGTGTGGACAACATCAGTTCTTTTCGTTCACGTAGGATGCAAGGGTTACCTCCAGAAGATCCAGAAGAATATACTCCTTTGCTTCCTAACTCACCAGAGGGTTCTTCCGAAGGAGCAGTCAATAACGACGTAGCCTATGAGATTGGAAATTCTACTCCATTGGAGGAATCCTTACTTCCTATAAATCCATTATTGAGTGTTGTATAAGATCCACTTTTTCTTCGGATAAATTTATCGGGAGACGTTGTTGCTGAAGATTATACTAGAATACCTACTAGACCTCACATAGAGTTTGGTGTAGACGATCCAACCTTTTAGAGTGAATCGTTTAGAATTTCGGTTCATACTGCTGGAACTTTTAATCCTATCTCTTTTGACCTTGTTCATTCTCTTTGGAGGACCTCTTCAGGACACGATATTTTTGAAAAACTAGGAATGAGTCACCTACGCCAGAGGACCTCTAATCAACCTATGGCATCACATATGCATGTGACTTCCACTGCTTATACATTACCCTTGGATAATTTTACTGGAATGACCAGTAATGTTGTCATAGTCTCAGACCAATTGATGGTTGGTTCTCATATAATTCTTTCTCTCCAGCTCGCTAGCTCTACCATGGTCCCAGAAGTTACGCATGCTTTTGCCGGAAGTGCGGTAATCACTCAAGCTCCTATTGGAACACCACTTCCTCTTAAATCAAATCTGTCACTTCCACCTGGGTATCACGCTCTGAATACTTCTATTACTAATCCTGCCCAGAATCCATCTATTGCTAATCCTACCCAAAATCCATCTAGAGGGCCTAATCCTTTTTTTCCTCCTGGGTATAATGTTGCTAGTATTTTTGTTCCTACACCTACCCAGGTTCTCTTTGGGGGGCCTAACATTCCTCCTCCACCTTCATCTGGAGGATCTAATCGTCTTGGCCACCATAGCTCCAATCAATTTGGAGGCACAAGTCATTATGTCGCTTCTGGTTTTCAAATTCCTATTGGAGGTCAACCTCAAGTTGGGGGAGAATCGCAAGTTGGGGGGAAACCTCAAGTTGGGGGGAAACCTCAAGTTGGGGGTCATAACCCAGTGTACTGGAAATATACCCCTGTATTACAGTCCCAACCTTGGAATTTTCCTTTCCAAGGCAATAAACAATCGCCTGGGGGGAAACCTCCTCAAGTTAATTATTTTTTACCCCCTAATCTCGGGAAACCATATGTAGGTTCTATGAATCCTACCTGGGGTCAAGGTTTTTAGTCGAATGATCCTTCCCAATGAAGATTATCCAATCAACCAACCCAAGTTGACTATTTGACTCAAAACCCTCCACCATTGAATTTGACAGGACCTTCTAACTATCTACAGACTGCTTATGGTCCTACTGGTATACCCACGGGACTACCTCCTCAAAATTAGCAGTTTACTCAAGTGAATAGGCAGCTATCGTTTCTTGCTACTTTGGATTTACCAGATTAATCTAGGATTTTGAATGATCCTATCTTTCATTCTCCTTATTGGTCGATCATACCTACCAAGTTACCATCAAACATTCCTAAGTTTGACGACCGATCAGGGGAAGACCCAAATAATCACATCATGACTTTCCATCTTTTGTGTTCATCCCACTCCTTGATGGATGAGTCCATTAGTTTACGTATTTTCCAACGAACTCTAATGGGTTCAGAAGCCAAATGGTATATTGAATTGCCACGAGGATTCTTCAATGAATTCAACACCTTAGCTATGAATTTTTTAATGCATTACCAATTACCGATCTGATATGAGATAGGAACTGAAATTTTGAGCTCATTTAAACAATCCTCATCTACTCACATTTCTGATCATATTCATGAGTGGAGGAGGAGAAGATTCTTAATCAAAGTTCCCCTTCCTGATCAACTATAGGTCAAGTGGTTTACCAAGTTACTCATTGGTCCCATATCCCGTGATGTTTCCATGAGTGTTGTCGCCACTGAAGAGCAGGTGATTAGTTGTGTTCAATATAATTATAATATAATATAATAAATTGATTATAATTATAATTAACAATTAATTTTAATTCGATTATAATTATTATAATTAAAAATATTTTATTTTATTATAATTATAATATTATGAAAAAAAAGAGTAAAAATAATAACATAAACAAACCAAAGAAAAAAATATATTACAATAAAAATTCTTTATTCTTTCATATTACACAACTATAATCAAAATGATTTATCATTTACATAATTAACATTAAATTAAAAAGGTTGTATATATTTTAATTTTTAATTCAAAAATTGTATATTTTTTATTTTAAAAATTAAAATGTACATTAGTATAAATTATAATATGAAAATTTAGTATAAATTATAATATGAAAATTTAAACTATAATATAAAGGAAAATTTATCTTTATAATTTATAATATTAATATTTTTCACCTAACCTAAAAATCCTAACCATTAAAATCCGAAACATTTTGTATAAAAAACTTGTATAACAAACCATACATAATTTTTTTATTAAATTATATTCATATAGAATACTCATAGAAAATGGGATGCTCTTCATATCTATGATCAACCTCTAAAAGAGTAATTCCATCAAGAATGTAACTGTTAAAAATATCCATTTCAGGGAAAGTAGTAACTGCTACTTATGGCTGCTCATACACATGATTTTTCTCTTCAATCCTAGGTGAAAATATATCATGGGAAACCTCTTGAAGGAAAAGGGAAGAATCCTCCTCCACAACCATCTCTTCTTTTAAATCTGAGACAACAGGTGTATAAGGGGCTGAACATGATACATCCATTGTTATGTAATCATCAACGCTATTATCAATCATATCTGGAAGGCCTTCTTCATCATAAGTAGGGCTAGTCAAAACATTTGTCTCATGAACAAAAATATCCTTTGTGCTTCCTCTTTCACTCAGACCTTCAACAAACTCATCACAGGAGGAAGACTCTATCATTTTCTCGATATGGGATGCAAAATTATTACAACAGTCATCCTATATAAGATGAGACATGTAAATCTCCTTGTAATATAAATTAAAAGCATCACTAAAATCCTTCAAAGAATGGATACTAGTAGCAGGGAGATATTGGCACCATTCACGAGCATCTTCCTCCAAATAAAACCTGAACATCTTGATCAAGACATCCTCATGAAAAAAATTGTTCTCAAGCATGCACATATCAAAATTAAACAAGTGTTCACCCAGATGATCATGCTTCCTTCATATGAGTCTCAGAATATAATCATCCCATTCATTTATAGCAGAGACAACATTTGGAAAACGAGGAACATAGGAGAAATTAAAAGGAGCAAACTTCCAAGCCAATATTTTTTCCATTTCAGACCAGTGGAGTCAACGATCGATTCTTTAAACATGGAGTCTCCAGGTGAATGATATGCAACCTAAATGCGTCTGGTATTTTTTCACCATCAAAGACCATATCTGATTGTGGTCACTCTCCCAGGGAACTTTCAAAGTTGAGAAAGCAGCTGCTAAAAGCCTTCTTGAGAAATCTTCTTTGGTTCAGCTTCAGGTGTGCCAGAGGTAGCCACAACTGAAATAGTGGCTTCTCCAGGTGCAAGTTGCAATCTTCAATGGTTCTGATATCTGATGCACCCTCAGAATCATAATCTCTTTGTTGTTCTATCCCAGGGAAATGTCTTCAATTCGTTCCCCGACAATGGTGCCATAAATGTTAGCACTAGAATTCACCTCTAGATTGTGTTGGAGGTAATCCCAATACCCATCAGATTTTTATATTTCAGAGGTTGGTTTTATACGAGGTCAAATGGGCGCAGACTCAAGATGATATCATTTTAACTCAGAAAACTAGGCCAAAAATGCACAGGGAAGTGAGGGCCACAAATAACTTCAGTTAGAAAAATGATTTTAAATGTGAGCAGAGAGAAGACTTAATGAGAAAGGTGAATGAGACTGCTATGGGAATTAGGCCTTCCAGTAGCTTGGAGAAGAAAATATCAGACTCAAGATCACTCTTGAGCTCAAGCTTCAGACACTGCAATATGTCCAAATGACATAGCTGCAACAACAGAATGATTAAACCTCCATCATCCTACAACTACAATGATTCGACTGGATATTCCATGCCTAAGCCATCTAGTGTAAGAGGGAAAAGACAACACAAGGAACTGAGTAAAATCGATCACAATGTAGCTATAATCAAACCTACATTATAACAACATAACAATCCTCGGCTGGATCATCCATACCTGAGTGTTTCAACACAACTAAAAAAAGAGATGGAAAGAAGCTGACTTCTATTAATTTGATAGTCTCAAATAAAAATACATAACCAGAGATTCATCAAAAACTTTACAATCGAGAGCCTAGCTCAACCATCGACCTCTAATAAAAATCAAAACTACATACATATACTCAAAATTTCACCCCACAAAGGCGTGCTTGAACCACTGCATTAATGTTTGTAGTTGGCACATGCTCTGTTAGATTGTGAAAGCCTCCTTATGCCAGATGCGATCTAGGTGCCATTATGTGATTTACAATAAAAACTATCCATAATTGACAGTCTACCTTTACGTCCGCTCTCTGGATGTTTTCCATTTATGGGGTGAGATGAGGTCTCAACTTCCGCCTCACTTTCATGAACTGTGTGCATCAGGATCAGAACTGTATGCCTCTTATGTTGATAAGAGGATTCTTACTCCCCTGAATGTCTATGGTCCCTTCACAGAACATAAATCCTTCTGGAAAAAATGTGCAGGTAAGGGACTTTTATTACACACCGATTTAATTATGGCAAGGGACTTAAATTTTACATTAAACTCTAAAGAAACTTGGGGTACATTGGCCTTGTTAGATCCTTTGGCTACTTTTTTTAAAGATTTATTTGCAAACACTCCACTGGTGGACGTGGCTCCAACATATATGGTTCCAACGTGGCACAATGGAAGGATGGGGGAATCAAGCATATCAAAAAGACTTGACATATTCTTTATAGCATAGGATTTGATTGGGCCAGCAACGAGGTACATATCATGGGTGGATTCTACCTACATATCATATCATGTTCCTATTTTTTTACAACTTGATATAGACATTCCAAAGAATGTGCATCCATTTAAGTTTAATTTGGTTTGGTTAAGAGACAAATCCTTTACAAATTTAACAAGAGAGTTTTGTCTTGATAGACATTTTGATTTAATTGAAGGGGCTTAAAGAAGGCTGGTTGAGAAACTAGCTCTTCTAAAGCGACGGGTAAAAATATGGTCCAAGTTAAAACAAAAAAGAGATAAGGAATTACAGATAAAAGTGGAAGGATATTTGGAATGTCTTTACCTCTATAAAACCAATGGATTCATTAATGGTGATTTAGATTTACAATGCAAGTATTTGGAGGGAGTGTGCAACAAGCTCTTACTGGATGAAAAATAAATATGGAGGCAGAAAAGTAGGGCTACTTGGATAAAGAGCGACGACAAAAACACCAAGTTCTTTCATAGATTTGTCAGCTATAGGATAAATAAGAAATATATTTGGGAGACAACTAATGAAGAAGTCTGTTTTCACATGGGCCATGAAGCTATCAAAAAAGAAGCTGTCACCTATTTCAACAATTTATTTAATGAACATGGGCAGTCAAACCTACGGGCACATATGGCGACAATCCTACTCTATCATGGATTATTATGGAGGAATAAGTCTCTACTCTAGAACATGTTGTATCGTTGGAAGAATTATCAGTTGTACTAAAAGGTTTTGAAAAAGATAATATTCCCGACCCTGATGAGTGGACAATTGAATTTTTCCTCTACTTTTTTGATTTGGTTGGCCTAGACTTACTTGCAATGGTTGAGGATACTAGATTCCGAGGAGAAGTTTGTCGGTTGATCAATTCAAAATTTATTGCACTTATTCCAAAATAAAATCGGCCACTATCCGTTTCCGATTATCACCTGATTTCTCTCTGTAATTTATGTTATAAGAATGTAACCAAGATCACCGCAAAAAGGATAAGACCCATCCTCTGACATTCTTTGTCAGAGGAACAGTTGGGTTTTCTCAAGGGGCGTCATATTTTGGATGTCATAGGTAAAACATATGAGTGCCTTCATAGCATCAAAGAAAAGAGACTTCAGGATATTATTTTGAAGTTAGACCTTAAAAAAGCTTATGATTGTATGAATTGGGATTATCTAAGGCTGATGTTGATTCAATGCGGTTTTGGCCATCATAGGACTAAATGGATTATGGGTTGTGTGACCTCGGCATCACTGGCCATTCTCATTAATGGAGAAGCTACAAATTTCATCAACAACGGGAGAGGAATACATTAGCGGTGTCCACTATCTCCTCTTTTATTTATCTTAGAGATTGAAGTCTTGAGTCTCTCACTAAAAAAGAGTCATTCGGAAGGCAATTTGATGGGCATAAAAGTCTTACGAATGATTAGAATTCTCCATCTCCTATTTGTGGATGATGTGATAATAATGTCGAATGCATCCATTATTGAATGGAAGGAAATACATGCTCTTTTAAATGATTTTTGTGAAGCTTCCGGTTTGGATATCAACATAAATAAGTCTATGTTTCATCATTTCGGTGTTCAACAGGATTTACTAAATCAATTGACAACATTGTTTCATTATGGTGTTATGAGTTTGTCTGTGGGTTTTAAATACTTGGGATACTTTTTAAAAATTGATAGTTATAAGGTGGTTGGCTGGAAGTGGCTTTTGAAGAAATATGAACATAGGATTTGTCATTGGTGTAATCGCTTTCTCACTCTAGGAGGAAGATATGTTTTGGTTAGTGTTGTGCTGGAAAGCCAGTCAGTTTACTGGTTAGCGTTAGCACATATTCCAGGTTCAATTTTAAATCAAATTCAAATTTTGACTTTCACATTTTTATGGTCTCGAGAAAAATCTTCATCATCCTATCATTTGTGTAAATGGGAGACATTAGTTAGGCCAAAGAGTTTTGGGGGTTGGGGGATAAGAACCATTTACTATTTCTCGTGAGCCTTAGCTATCAAATCACTTTGGCGAGGTTTGATGCATCCTGGGATTTGGAAGCGGGTCTTAAAGGATAAGTATTTTCCACATTTATTAGTGATTTCTTGGCTTCGTTCAACCGATCCATCATCTCGTTCTGGATCACAAACTTGGAAGAATTTGTTAAATGCCCTTCCATTACTCTTTCATTGGCTGGCTTGGAAATTGGGGGTGGGGGTTTCCATTATGATTGGTAAGGATGAAATTCTGGGGATGGGGAAAGGCTCCTTTCTATCAATGTCTTTGATTTCACAATTAAATGAGAAACAAGTTTATTATCTCTTTCAAGTGAGAAGATCACCAACTGTGGGATCGACTTGTGCCAATTCGTTAAATAGTATAGAGATGGGACTGGTGGGCGACCATGCTTTAGAATGGGAGAGGTACATACTTCTATTGAATGATGCAGGAATTTCTCTTTTAGATGCACATGATGAGTTAAGGTGGACGGGAGGGGATGGTATAGGCTATTTAACCACTAAGAATGTATACAATGCATTGGTCGTTGAGATTTGGCAGAAGATTAATGGAGGTGTGAGGAGGAAATTATGGGCCTGGGAATGTCCACAAAAGATAAAACTATTTACGTGGCCTCTCATTGAAGATAAGTTGCTCACCTGAAACAATCTACTCAAGTGAGGCTGGCAAGGTCCCGGACTGTGTCTACTTTGTAGAGGTAATGAGGAAATGATATTTCACCTTTTTGTTCGATGTCCTTTTACATGTTCTATTTGGATTAAAATCACAAATCATTTCAAGCTGGTCTTTGGGTGGTCAGGTTCCACAGTGTTGGAATGTTTCAAGTACTGGATAAGAAGGAATTATGTTTACTCATCCTTGCCAGCATTTATTTACTGGTATATCTAGAATGAAAGGAATTTGGCCATATTTGAATCAAAACCTCCTTCCATAGAGAAGATATTATTTCTCTCTATTTTTGTTATAGAGTGCCACAACACCCTGACATCGCCAAAATCATTTAAATGCACTGTCCATATCTTGTCCAAACACATAATCATTGGTTGGTTCGATGGTGCATCTCATAGAAATGGGGAACAAAGTGGAGCCAGGGGTGTTATCAAACCAAATGAGTTCATTATTTATAGATGGAACCTTAATTGTGGTGAGGGCACTAATACAATATCAAAACTCTTGGGAGCTTGGGTTGTCCTCACTTTGGCACACAAACTATCTATTACAGATATCCACATCATTGGGGATTCCAAAATTATTAGTGATTGGCTAAATAATATTGGTTCTCTACAGGTAATTACTATTGACTGCTGGAAATATTGGGTAAAGGAACTTATCAAGATTTTTTCTGTCATCACCTTTGCCCATGTCTACAGAGAAGAAAATGAGGAGGCCGACTTATTATCCAAAAAGGCACTTTCTGAGCGACCTGGATCTATAACATACAATCAATGGAATGATGGTCATGAAGGACCTAGAATATATATTAAGTTGTACTAGCATTATCTACTTTATCTTGTTGTTTCTACGTGTTTATGTGGAGGCAGTTTGGGGGTATGGAAGTAGTGTCAAAATTGTTTTCTTGAGAAAAGTTCTGTATTTTGGATATTTTTTGGCCAGTGTCTTTTTTGGCACCTATTTTGGATAGACTTCATGACGACATAGTGGTATTTTTGTAATTTTGTTTTCTGAGTTGTATCTTTGGACTTATCGGTGGAGAAAGTATAAGGCAAGGCCTTTAAATGTAATGGTATTACCCGACTTTGTAAACTGATTATATATCTAATATAATGCACAATTTTCTTGTGGAAAAAAATGTACCCTCATTTACATTTACATTACACAAGCATAGATATATTTATTCATGTTCCCTCTTTATTTAATTTTGAAATCCAAAGTAGAGGCATCATAGAATTCTTAAAAGAAAATTATAGGATGGAAGGTTATAAACCAAATTTTTTCTTCACAAAAGGATAGATTTGATTGGACAGATGTAAGACCAACTTGATTGTGAAAATGGGAAGCTCATTAATAACATGGAGAAAACCTCAAATTAAAAAAAAAAAACATTAAATTCTTTAATCAACACATTAAAAACATGTGCAAAGATTTTATTGTATTAACATAATTTTTGAAATAAAAAATAAATAATTAAATACAATATTTAATTTTGTTTTTTTAAATTCATGTTCTACAATTTACCAAAATCTAACTAAAAGAAATAAAAAAAACTTTAAAATTTTATATTTAATTTTCTTTTTTTGTTATATACTATAATGTATCATCAATTTATAATTTAAAAAAAATCTGAAATGTAATAAGGCATGATCTCTAGTGATAATTCTACTTCTACCAAGTTTCTTTTAGACAGTTCTTTATTATTAGGAGGAGAAACTCATTTAAAATGGATAATCTCTAGTAAAAATTATACTTCTACTAAGTACAATAAATTTAAGTTTTTTTTCATCAAAATTACTTTTACATAGTCCTTCATTTTTAGGAGGAGAAACTCATTTAAAATGCATAATATTTAGTGACAACTCTACTTCTACTAAGTACAATAAGTTCAAGTTTTTTAATAAAAGTTGCTTTTACACTATCCTTTATTATTAGGAGGAGAAAATCATTTAAATTTAGGTAGAATGGTTATTTAGGATATGGTTCCTAAAAAGGTTTGTATTTTATAAATATTTAGTTTTCATATAATACTATGAAAATTAAACTTTATATTTATATTTTTTTAAAGTTAAATTTAGATATCTACAAAGAGTAAATTATTATAAAAGGAAGGAAATTATTTTTAAGATTCCATTGAAAAACAATATTTCATACTTCCACATTGTCAAAAATAAATAACACAATTTAAAATAATTACTCAAGAAACAAGTGTTATTTTCCAAAAAAAAATTATTCTACAGGTTTGTGTTACATAATAATATGGCAAGGTTTGGCCCTAGACGATGTTACACAAAAATATTAACAAACACGTTTAAATAATTCAAGGAAAAGGAATTGTTACAACACTTGAAAATAACTACTTTGTATTATGTAATTAGTCCTTTATATAAAATATTTTATATGATTATATGATCTATAAACAATAGAACTATGACCTGTCCAATTCATCAACACATATCCCAATTGCAGAATAAATTTAGTTCTTTGTTCAGTTTTGGTTCAATGCTCTTTTATTCACTCACATATTTAAAAGAATAATAAAAAAAACTCCTCTCTGAACTAGCACAAATATGATAGTTCAACACTAATCCTTATTTACAACCAACACATAGGTAATCATTATCTAGCGATCAACAAATTCATCTAGCCATAGCATAAGTCGACCTAGGGATGTAGGGAATCGACCAAGATGAATATTTGAGGGACTTTCAGGCTTTTGGTGAGTGGGAGAGAGGATGTGAAAGGAAAACAAAGCCTGTGGGAAAGGAAAAAATTGACCAACAATTAATAAAAATGCCACAGATAGGCTATGGGAAAAGAAAAAATGGCCAACAAGAAAAATAATGCTTAGTGGAAAGATTTAGCCATGCAATAATGGTGAAAAATGCCTAGGGGGTGAATTAAGCTGACCAACTATAAATACAATGTTTTCTTGGTGGATTTAGATGCTCATCTATGGATAGAAATGTCTAGGGATGAAGTAAAATGCCCAGAGAGGTATAAACTCACCTAGGGAGTTATAATTCACCCAGGAAAAAGTAAATTTTCCCAACAATAAAATTAAATTCCCATAGAAGGAAATATGATTTGTGGGTGAGTGGAAACTCAGTCAAATTGACAAAACAAAGCTTAGAGAGGATTTATCTAATGAAGCTTGCATCTACTAAGTAGAATTTTTTTTTCAAGAAATAAAACTCAAATTGAAACCACATTATACCTCCCTAGAGCACATTACACCCACACAATATACACAATAAACATTTATTTTTCTCAGGAAATTCATTACAATGGGAGAGCCATTCATTCCAAGAAATCTCATGCATTGTTAATCACGAAAATGAATGTAGATGGCCATGGCTCAGAGATTCCTTCACTCATTGTGGACAGGCTCCTTGACTCCTTCGTCCATCGATATTCAATCAGGATACACTCTGCGATCTCTCATATCTGCAAACTTCCCAAGTTCTTGTTGCCTCCCTTGTTCCCATTATTCACTAAAACCATCATTTTTAATGGGTTTACTTTGGAAGGACAACCATCACAATGGTTCACTTCTTCTTCCAACTTTTTCAGAAAAGACAAAATAAAATAAAAAAGAACAATTACAAATTTACAAAGTATTTTCAGTGAGAATCCAATTCAAATCACACCTCCCCATTTATAAGCTTTTGGTCCCCAAAATCCTCAACTCCCTTCAATTGTCTTCTCCAATCAACAAGTAGACTATGGAAATTATCTACAAAAGGGTGCCTTCATGTAGGATGAAAGATATGAGATGAATAGGGTATATCTTTGACATTCACTACTACAATACATTGTTGGGAAACATTTTCTCCTTGGTTTGCAAGTGCAAACAAATCCTCTTTCCCCTTGACCTTGACTCTTCAAAATTTATTCTTATATATTTAGTTCTTGGGATGGATTTGCAGGTGAATCCTCCAACATTTGGCCTCCTAATGTCTAGTCAATATGAAAAAATGGCAATAGTTCCTACATGGGCTACTTGGCCTTCTAGAGTTCCAACAATCGCTAGCCTTATGAACCCTTTTCTTTCAACAAAAAAAAACTATTCCATACCTCTTTGGTTTGTGATGATTCTTGTTTGCTTGGTTTTCTTGGTCCCCCAAGTGTTGGAGGGAATATTTTTGGCATAATCATCTATTTTCTTCCCTCTTCCAAGATTCTACAAGGAAATTTGAGTGGCTTGTTCCACATGAATTCTTTTCTAGTTCCTCTTACCTTCAAAAAAGTGGTTTCACCTGCACTTGTGTTGGTTTATTGTCTACTAAATCCTAAGCCTTCATTATTGGGACTTTGTTGAGCTACAATGGGGATAAAAATCCCTTTCCCTTCCTTTGATATCCCTTGTCCATCATATCCCATTTTCCTCATGATATTGGAACTAATTACTCTAGTGTTCTTCTCAAAGTCAACAAGGGTATTGGAAGGTGAGTTTACATTGTTTTTCTTTGTCATGGTACTAGCTTCGACAATGACAATGGAAGGGGATTTCTTGGTCTCTTGGACAACTACTTCTAGCTTCTTCAAGGCGTCTTCCTTCGCTGCCAATTCCTAGTATAGGTGAGTAGTGACATCGGTGAACCTCTCCTCTTCCTCTCCTAGTATAGGTGAGTAGTGAACATCGGTGAATATAGATCAAATAATTTCTCCCCATACTACAAGAGCTACAATATGCTCCTATCTAATTTTTCCCTCATGGAGGTGAATGAGTCTTGATGCTTGGAAATATCTCTCTATAGCTCATATGTTCTTTGTCTCCAATATCTACTTTCTTCTTGGATCTTCCTATTGAAGTATATCAACCATTCTAGCTTCTCCTAGGTCAAGGTTTTCCCCATGCCATTTTATTCAATGTCTTTAACGAACCTTCTTTGATACCACCTGATATGTAAATGGTAGGCCTATGTCCTATCTATTTCGTCAACATAGATCCCAATTGCAGAATGAATTTATTTCTCTTTTTAGTTTTGGTTCAATGCTCTTTTACTCACTCACATATTTAAAAGAACAATGAAAACACTCCTCTCTCAAATAGCACAAATATGGCAGTTGAACACTCACCCTTGTTTACAACCAACACATAGGTAATTTCTACCCAACAATCAAGCAATTTATCCAACCACAATAGAGGTTGGCCTATGGATGTATGGAATCGACCAAGATGAATATTTAAGTGACTTTCATGATTTAGGTGAGTGGGAGAGAGGAAGTGAAAGGAAAACAAGGCCTATTGGAAAGGGAGAAAATGGCTAGAAATTAATTCTCAGGGGGTGAATTAAATTGACAAACCACAAATAAAATGTTCTGTGGGTGGATTTATATTCTCAACTTGGATGAAATCACCTAGGAATGAACTAAAATTCCTAGGGATGAAGTAAAAAACCCAGAGAGGTATAAATTCTCCCAAGAAGAATTAAAATTTCCCAGGGAGTTATAAATTCAACTAGGTAGAAGTCAATTCTCCCAACAATAAAAAAAATTCCCAGAGAAGGGGATACAATTTGTGGGTGAGAAAAAACTCAATCAACTTAGCAAAACAAAACTCATAGGGGATTGAGCTAATGAGGCTTTCATCTACTTACCAGAACAAAAATTTCAAGCAATAAAACTCAAATTGGAATCAAAATATATCTCCATAGAGAATATTACACCCACAAAGTATAAACAACAATGATTTATTTTTCTCGGTAAATTCATTACAATGGCTGAGCTATGCATGCCCATAAATATCATGCATTTTTACTCACGAAAATAAATTCATATGGCCATCTCTCAGAGATGACTTCACTCATGATGGAAAGGCTCCTTAACTCCTTCATCCATCGATATTCAAGTAGGCTACACTCTTCAAGATCTCATCTCTGCAAACTTCCCAAGTTCTCTTTGCCTCCCTTGTTCCAATTCTTCACAACAACCTTCATTTTTAATGGGATACCTTTGGAAGGCCAACCATCACAATTGTTCATTTCTGCTTCCAACTTTAAAATAATAATAATTATTATTATTATAAATTAACAAAGTATTCTGGGTGATGATCAAAATTAGATCGTTATATAAATATGTTAAGATTATAATATTAATAAAATAAATTAAAAATAAAATAAAATTTATAATATATAATAAAATAACATATCATTTGTCCTCGAGGTGTAGGGCAGTCGGTGACAGAGTGTGCTCTTAAGGTGCTCTATAATGTTAAGTAATCGGTTCGAAACCTGCGGGGACAAAAAATCCAGCCATGTTAAGGGTTGGTGTGGCTCAAGTCGGGTGCGATCCCCGGGTGATTTTGATGGCTTAGATGCCCTTGAGTCGCAATGTCTTAGCCATAGGTTAGTCCCACATGTCACGGACAAACTAACAAACAAAAAAATAATAATAACATAGCATTTTAATTTTAATTGTTAAATTATCTATAAAATTTCATCTTGTTTTTTAATTTTTTAGAATTTATTAAAATTATTTTATTAATTGCACTTTATAGATTAGACAAAATTTGTACATTTTGAATGATAATACATAAAATATTTATTTAAAAAAAATTATATTAAAATAAATTAACCAAAATATTTGTAATTGAAAATAAGAATTTTTGTGTAATTGAAAATTTAATTAAATTGAAATTCTCTTAGAGTAGAAATAACATATTGAATCCCATGTCAATTGGGTTTACTCTAAGTGGTTTGTGCTAAGGGGTGTTTTCCCCCCACCCACGTTCAATTCCTAGAAGTGACATGTTGAGCTCTTAAATGATCAACGTATCGTAAAAGCCTCGATTTTCTACAAAATGAGGGGAAGTTCCTAGTGGGTTTCTCCATGAAGCATTCCAAGGGGAAAAAAAAGAGCATATTTTCTTTCCCTATCTCCATATTGTTGTTGGAGTGAAACTTTATATTATGAGGAAATTCATTAAATATGTATCTTTTATAATAACGTTCATTAAGAAAGTTTATTTTGTTATAGTTCAAATTATATAATTTTAAGAGTCTTAGTTTTTAGTTATTTCCACGTTAGGGTGAGTGAAATTTACATTAATTTGGTTAATTTATAAGTTGTTTTATTGAATTTTCTATTAATTTATGTTTTTACATAAAGTTAAATTTAAATTGTATAGATATAACTTTCAATTTCTTTATATATCATGATGGAAAGTTATTATTATTTTCATATTTTTATTATATTTATTAATGTTAAAAATTAATTTATATAATAATAATAATAATAATAATAATAATCTATTTTTAAGGTCACGACCAAGCCAAACCAAATTGGTGTATGAGAACCCCTTGTTTGTGGGAACCCCCCTCTGCCATGTGATTAGACTGGTAAAGTCTATGGAGGTATTCATACCCTACCCCCTTTTGGATTTGAACTTGTGACCTCTTAAGAGGAAACACATGTTCTTCACCATATAATTTCTATAATGAACAAACAACACTTAGTATTTCTTACTTACCCTCCATAAGAAATATAATATTGCAAAACCATTTCACAACTTTTTCTATTTCAAGTTGACGATGGTCACAATGTAGTACAATGGATGTCTCTCCAGTCAATGCCCTCACTAGTTGTTTTTGTAGTCAATTCCCTTGTCCTGTACACTACCTTTCTGTCAGTTTCTGTTATTTCCACACAACATCCTGGATGGACTCTCCACCTATAAGGGAATCTGCATCTACTTGGTGTTGGCACTAGGAGTCACACTTAGACTGCTGTAAGTGCAAGCCTAGTACCCATAAAAATGTGAAAGACAAATGTTATAAAAGGTGGAAACTGGATGGAAAAATCAATAGAGAATGTCAACAACAAATAACTCCATACAATATACACCATAAAATAAGGCCTTGAATAACTTTAGATCAGGTTTTCAGAGATAAGGTGGATAGGTGGAAGACTTGATAAGAAACATGTAATATGCATATCATCTACATCAGGTAGTAATAACACAGATATGAAGAAAAACTCTTTGAGATAAGAAATTCTTAAAATAAAAGAGAAAAACTATGATATACTTGTAAACAATATCACAATAAAATCATTCATTGCAACAAAGCTACAATCAACCAGTTGAATCATTCAATCAGACTATAATCAGAATAATATAGCAAAAAGATGATGAGAAACGGGATTAATTTCCATTATACAAAGTGTCATAGGTATGATCCATACAATAGAAGAAACTTCTCTTCTATACAGACAATATCAAAATATGAGTGTTGTTGGTGCAAGTTTGATTAGACCAGGGTCCTTCTCAGTTTAGCAACAAAAGGTACCGAGTAGTCTAGAGCGCTGGCATTTTCATCTCCTCCGAAGAGAAGAAGTCTCACCCGAAGCACTGCTGAGACAAATAGATAGGGAAGGGTAAGGAAAAGTCTTAGGAGGATTCACAGAACCTTCAAGACTCATCCTGATCTTGCAGAAGACATCTACCTATCGAACAGATCTGAACTCATATATGCAAGAATCAAACCTACTTATGTTTCGAATAAGCATTTAGATAGAGAATCATCACGTGGAACTTATAAAACATAAACAAGTATTGTAATGCATAAGTAAAACATACAGAGAAACATAATATTTTGAAAATTTAGGTGCTTCTTCATATTATCTTCAGAATCTTTCCTTAGTTACAAACTCAGAATTACACAATAGTTCTCTATTACAGACTCTTGGCTCTGGACTCATGTTGCAAAGCTCTGACTCTCAAAGGATGTATCGATTACATTACAAACTCAAAATCTTACTTGACTCAACTGAAAACAACCTCGTAGAGAGGGAAAGATCATATTGAACTTGATCACAATTCAGCTGAACCAATAGCTAAACAAAAACCTAGCAACAACAACAACAACCCAACCATTTTACAATCATGTTAAGCCCTATATATAAGTTAGGTTGCGTCTTCTATCCCAAATTGCACGCTTTTTTGTTCTGTTGTAACCTCTTTTTATTAGTTGTCGTTGCGCTGTCTTTCACAACTGATTTATGTTGATCTTTATTTTTCTATTGTCCAACCTCTTCTAAAGCTTGTGAAACTCATACTCAGTCGAAACTTGCTCTATTCCTTATCCCAAAATCGAAGGGCCCAATAGGCTCCGACCACAACCCTTGAATCACCCTCTAGTCAAGTGCTTGGTTCTTTTGCAACTTCCTGGAGTACCTGATGTTTTCCCTTATCCTCCTTTTCTTCTTCTTTCTGCTCTTATGTTTGTTCTTTTCTTCTTTCACCTCTTCAAATGAAGGGCACAAATATGGGACCAACTCTAAGGATCACTCCCTCAATCCTTGAAAGTTTACAATTTTATCCTGCCACTTCTTGGCAAGGAGTGATGCCTCTGCAACAAATTGTTGGGTCACCTCTTTGCTACACTCCTTTGTCTTGGATGCGACCAACAAGTTCCACTTGGAATCTGTTGTTGCATCAAATTGATGCATTTTCATGTAGACTGACTGAATTACTGGTCGGGAGTCGCACAACTCTTTCTTTGCTACAGATTGTGCCTTAAAGAGGGCATTCAATTCATTATCATCCTGTTGGACTTGGTCGAACTTCTGTTGTTTCTCCATTAGATCCATTGTGGCCACAAATTTGTCATTCAGGACCTGGATTTTGGTGTGCACATCTTATAGGACCTAGTTGCGTTGAGCGATGATGCCCATCCAATCGTTGACTTCTCAAAAGATCTTTATGCATTTTGTTGTGTACTTGTGCAGTGCTGCTCGGGCATTTTTTCCTTCCGGTGTTATCTTTTCCATCTTCTCTTGTAGGTTCTGAGGCTACTTCTTTTCTTCTTGCTAATTCTGTCGTAGTTGTACTTCCAGGTCCTTGGCATGAGTGGAGAGTTGTGTCCATGCTCCTTGGAGAATCTCAATCTGATGCTTTTGCTCTCCTGCATCACTGACTTTGGGCAGTTCGGGTGCAACCCTTCAAATATCCAACCAGGCTTCGATAAGACTTTCCTGCACTCTTTCTAGTCTTTGCTCAACTTGGAAATTGGCCTCTTCTTCTTACTGTTTTGATGTTTGCGTGAGGAATGCTTCCTCCCTTGCGACCTCGGCAGATGTTTTGTCCTACTGGAGCCTTTGCTCCAGCTGATCAGTTGATGCTATGATCATTCCAAATAAGTTCATCGTTGGCCACTGTATCAGATCATTAGATGAAGGGGATGCATCTCTGGGTGCTCGTGTCTGCATTGAAAGTCCACTAGTCGTTGAGTGCTCTGAGTGAGTCTTTGCATCCTCCTCTGTTGATGGTCCTGGAAAGATCCTCAACCTTAGTGTTGAGGGAAAGAGAGTTAGAACCTCTATTTTAGCTATGAATAGTTGCACCAGTTCGATGCATTGCTGAGGGTTATGGAGAACCCACACAATTTGTCCTCACTCATATGTCGTGCTCTACCCGGGTGTTGATTTTGGTTCATTTTGATCCTCTGGTGTCTCTTTCTCTTTTGTTTCATCTGCATCCTATGTTGTGCTTTCTTGGGCACCCTCACCCGTTGTCGGTTGTGGGATTTGCTGGTTTCTTTGGGCTTGCGGATCTTCCACGGTTTGGGTGTCTTTTTCTTGTGATGAAGGCTCAGTCTATTATTTCTAGATGTCTGGGTTCAGAATAGTCAGCTTCTTGCTCTGCTCTATTACTTCGAGGTTTGGACCAAAAACTTTTGGTCTCATCTTAGCCAACTCCTAGATTGTTTCTTAGAGTTATCGCTCCACTTGCTCTGGCTGATCAAGCTGCATTGGCTCTGGGTCTATGGTCTAGGGTGGACTGGTGGTTTCTAGCGGTGGTGACTGGGGTTGTGGTGGTGACAGAGGGTGCTCGGTGATGATTGTGGATGGAAATGTTTCAGGCTTAGGGTCATCCTAAATGTGGATGATGGGGCTTTCTCTGACAACTATGAGGGTGTGAGGGATGACTCT
Organism: Picea sitchensis; assembly: GCA_010110895.2. Classification (NCBI taxonomy): domain Eukaryota; kingdom Viridiplantae; phylum Streptophyta; class Pinopsida; order Pinales; family Pinaceae; genus Picea; species Picea sitchensis. The sequence continues at coordinate 80,681 of SNQJ01S0014421.1, read as the reverse complement.
ATCACCCCCCCCTCTTCACCTCTCTATCCATCATTTCCTCTCTCCCCACTCTCTCTCTCTCTCTCGATCCCTCTCCCCCCTTGTTCTCTCTCTACCTTGCTCTCTAT